>CAUYSK010043791.1:0-57843 GCA_963575035.1 Avahi laniger | reverse complement strand
CATGGCAAATGTTCTTAGCAGCAGGCAGGTTCAACTCTTCCCCAATAGTAAAGTGCTTCTTGGCTTTAGCAATGCGGTTAGCCACTAAGAATGATGCTCTCAGTGCAGACACGTTTGATGAAGTGGTGGCCTTCAATAATTGCTTCTGTTCTTTGTGTTCACATTTTTTTCTTTTGAAAAACTCCAAAGGCTTGTCTTTCAATGCAGGGTGTTTGGTCTCTATGTGGTGAAACAGTTTTCAAGGTTTCATGGCTTCGTTGGATAGCTGGTTGCCACATATTGTACAAAGTGGGCTTGGAGAATGTGAATCACCTGTTGCAATGAATGCGTAATTTAAGTAGGACTCTTGGTATTTTCTTTCAAATGCAGCTTTCACTTTGTTGGCAGTCTTAGAGTCTTCTGCTGTCTCATTGGGTCTTTGCCCCTTTTCAAAGAAGCTCTCCAGAGACATTTGGTTTTTATTCATTTTTGCTAGGGTTAGCTTGTGGGCGTACCAAAACTCTGAGACAAGTGCGCAGTGCAGGAGTGAGGTGCAGATGGAAGTGGTAAATAAAATAATGGGCAGGCCTCATGTGCACTAAAATAAGTGTCAGCTTCTGACTTAAAGCCTGCCACCAGATGCAGCTTAATTGTCACTTACCTTCATTGTCACCGATAGGGTTTTGCTATGAGTCTGCAAGTAAATAATTTATTATGGTCTCTGTGCAGTCAAACCTCTCTGCTAATGATAATCTGTATTTGCAGCCGCTCCCCGGTGCTAGCATCACTGCCTCAGCTCCACCTCAGATCACCAGGCATTAGATTCTTACAAGGACCGTGCAACCTAGATCCCTCACATGCACAGTTTACAGCAGGGTTCATATTTCTGTGAGAATCTAATGCTGCTGCCGATCTGAAAGGAGGTGGAGCTCAGGCGGTCACGTGAGTGATGGGAAGCAGCTGTAAATACAGATGAAGCTTGACTTACTCACCTGCCACTCACCTCCTGCTGTGCGGCCTAATTCCTAACAGGCCACAGGCCAGTACTGGTCCATGGCCCAGGGACTAGGGACCACAGATCTCACATACTTAATTTTTTTTTTTGTAGTGAGAACATTTTAGATTTACTCTCTTAGCAAATTTCAAGTAAACAATACAGTATTATAGGCTGGCCGTGGTGGCTCATGCCTGTGATCCTAGCACTCTGGGAGGCCAAGGTGGGAGGATTGCTTGAGCTCAGGAGTTTGAGACCAGCCTGAGCAAAAATGATACCCCACCTCTACCAAAAAGAAAGAAAGAAAAAAATCCCAGCTGGGCACTGTGGCTCGTGTCTGTAGTCCCAGCTACCCAGGACGCTGAGGCAGGAGGATTACTTAGAGCCCAGGAGTTGGAAGTTGCAGTGAGCTACAATGACACCACTGCACTCTACCCAGGGTGACAGACGGAGACTCTGTCTCAACAACAACAAAAAGCAAGGCAACTGAACACCCCTCCTCACATTCCCTCCACCTCTTATAAAAAAATACAGTATTATAAACTATAGTCGTCATGCTGTAAGTTAAATTCCCAGAACTTATTATCTTATAGTTGAAATTTGTACCCTTTGAGCAACATCTTCCTATCTCCCACGCCTCACTCCCCCTGGCAACCTACCATTCTACTCTCTGCTTCCATGAGTTTGACTTTTTTAGATTCTATGTGGTATATAAGTGAGATCATACAGTATTTGCCTTTCTGTGTGTGGCTTATTTCACTTAGTATAATGTTCTCCAGGTTCATTCATGTCACGAATGGCAGAATTTCTTTCCTTTTTAAGGCTGAGTAATATTCCATTGCGTATATACACATTTGCTTTATCTATTCATCCACTGATGTACACTTAGGTTGATTCATCTCTTGGCTCTTGTGAATAATGCCGAAGTGAACTTGGGAGTGCACATATCACTTCCACATACTGATTTCATTTCTTTTGAATGTATACCCAGATGGGTGATTGTGGGATCATATGGTAATTCTATTTAAGTTTTTGAGGAACCTCCATATTGTTTTCTAAATGGCTGTACTAATTTACATTCTCACTAACAATTTACAAGGGTTATTTTTTCTCCACATCCTTGCCAGCACTTGTTATTAATATCTTTTGTCATTTTGATAATAGCCATGCTAGATGTGAGGCGATATCTCACTGTGGCTTTAATTTTCATTTCCCTCATGATTGGTGATGTTGAGCAATTTTTCATATACCTGTTGAACGTTTATATGTCTTCTTTTGAGAAATGTCTGTTAC
This sequence comes from Avahi laniger, assembly GCA_963575035.1. Taxonomy (NCBI): domain Eukaryota; kingdom Metazoa; phylum Chordata; class Mammalia; order Primates; family Indriidae; genus Avahi; species Avahi laniger. The sequence continues at coordinate 55,577 of CAUYSK010043791.1, read as the reverse complement.
TGTCCTTTGTCCATTTTTAAAATCAAGTTATTCTCTTGCTGTTGAGTTGTTTGAGTTCTTTCTATATTGTGGATGTTAACATTAACCCTTATCAAATGTATGGTTTGCAGATATTTTCTCCCATTCCATAGATTATCTCTTTACTCTATTGATTGCTTCCTTTGCTGTGCCAAAGCTTTTTAGTTTGATATGATACTATTTGTTTACTTTTGCTTTTGTCACCTGTGCATTTAGGGCCATATGCAAAAAAGTCATTGTCCAGACCAATGTCAAGAGGTTTTTTCCTTATGTTTTCTTTTAGTAGTTTTACAGTTTTAGGTCTTATACTTAAGTCTTTCACCCATTTTGAGTTGATTTTTGTATATGGTGTGAGATAAGGGTCCAATTTCATTCTTCTGCACATGGATATCCCATTTTCTCAACATCATTTATTGAAAAGAATATTCTTTCCCCATTGTGTGTTCTTGATACCTTTGTTAAAGATCAATTGAACATAAATGCATGGATTTATTTCTGGGCTATCTAATCTATTCCATTTATTTATGTGTTTGTTTTTATGCCAATACCAAGCTGTTTTGATTACTATAGCTTTGTGGTGTATTTTGAAATTAGGTATTATGATGCCTCCACTTTTGTTGTTTTTGTTGAGGATTTCTTTGGCTATTTGGAGTCTTTTGTGGTTCTATATGAATTTTAGGATTTTTTTTCTATTTCTGTGAAAAAATGCCATTGGAATTTTGATAGGCATTGCATTGAACCTGTAGGTTGCTTTGGGTAATATGGACATTTTAATAATATTAATTCTTCCAATCCATGAACATGGATATTTTTCCATTTAGTTGTATTTTCTTCAATTTCTCTCATCAGTGTTTTATAGTTTTCAGTGTACAGATCTTTCACCTCCATGGTTTAATTTATTCGTAAGTATTTTTTTGATGCTATTGTAAATGGGATTGTTTTCTTAATTTCTTTTTCAGATAATTAATTGTTAGTGTATAGAAATACCAGTGATTTTTGTATGTTGATTTTGTTTCTTTAACTTTGCTGAATTCATTTATTAGTTCTAACAAGTTTTTGGTGGACTCCTTAGGGTTTTCTATACATAAGATCATGATCATATCATCTGCAGAGACGATTTTACTTCTCCCTTTCTAATTTGCATAATGTTTCTTTTTCTTGCTTAATTGCTCTGGCTAAGACTTCTAGTACTATGTTGAATAGAAGTGATTAGAATGGGCATCCTTGTCTTGTTCCTGATCTTAGAGGAAAAGCTTTTAGCTTTTCCCTTTTGAGTATGATGTTAGCAGTGGGCTTGTCATATATGGCCTTTATTGTGTTAAGGCACAGGAGACTTCTCTTTCTACTTTTATTTCCTGCTAGCTGAATGAACAACCCAGAGGGGAAAGAGCAGGCTGAGAAAGGAAGGCCATGAAGAAGGACAGCCAGGTCTCCCATATTGGTTCTGTGATACTGAGGAAGACAGAAGAGTATAAAATGGCCTCAGGGTCTGTTATGTTTTTTTTGTTTTACCAAATCCTATTCCTAACCCCTTTTCCCAATGCCCCACCCATTCCTGTATTAGAAACCTTCTAACCTGTAGGTTATTATGAGAAGAAAGGTAGCTTATCAAAAGGGCAAGGTGGAAATGAAGGACTCTGGGCTTTCAAGGTGACTGTTACCCAGTGTACTGGCCAACCCTTTGTTTACTATAGCTAGCCAGGCATCTAGAACAATTGTAGAGGCAGTGTTGGGGTGGCTGACCCTTGGACCTTGCCCAGTCCCCAAGGACAACAGCAATGGTGTGGGAGGGCTCCTGGCCCAGGGGCTTCTCATGTCCACCTGACAGGAGCTAGGGATAGTGCTGCTCTCCTCCAGGAGAGGGTGGCCTAGCTGAGAGACATGTGGGTTGGACAGAGCTGCCCTAGCTCCCTGGTAGCCATTTTGCTGAGTGCTGATGATTACTAGCTCAACCATAAAATTTACAGGAGGCTCTGAGAGGAGGCACAACTTGCCAAAATTAGCAAGTTGATAGTGGAGTCAGGACTAAAACCCATGTCCTCCCTCTGAGTCCTGGTCTAGTGCTCCTTCCACCACACCTAGAGCACCCTCGCCTCCCCAGCTCTGTTACCTTCCCTTCCAGTCCCCAAGTCTGCCATGTATACTCCCTCTGAACAGACTTTCAACATTCTCACTGTGCTATGGGTTGAATTATGTCCCCCCAAATTCCTATGTTCATCTTTTAACCCCCAGTATCTTAGAATATGAACTTATTTGGAAATAGGCTTATTATGGATAGAATTAAGTTAGGATGAGGTCATCCTGGAGTAGGGTGGGCTCCTAATCTAGTAGGCTGATGTCATTATAAAAAGGGAGAATTTGGAGACACACATGCACACACAGGGAGAATCCCACATGAAGACAAAGGCAGAGATTGGAGTGACGCGTGTACAAGCCAAGAAATACCAAAGAATGCCAGTAAAGCACCAGAAGCTAGGAGAGATTTCTTTCTCACAGCCCTCTGAAGGGACCAACCCTGCCAACACCTTGGTTTTGGACTTCTGGTTGCCAGAACTGGGAGGGAATAGATTGTTATTGTTCTAAGCCACACAGTTTGTGACATTTTGTTACAGCAGCCCTAGCAAATGAATATAGACCATCTGAATGGTCTTTGCGCCCTTCTCTGGCAATAGTTTCACGGTGATCCACAGGATCACTTTACCTGACAAGGCCATGGAACAATGAGGCCAAGCTTAACAGAAGATTACCCTAGGGCTTATTCCTACCCAACAGCATGTCCCTCTTCTAGTCTACCCACTGCTCCTCAAGGGCCTGTCCACAATTCATTCTGTGGTGATAATGGATTAAGTTTAAAATGTTTCATCTCTAAAAGTATGTTGCCAGTGGTACAATTAAAGCCGTGTCAGTAGCTAGAATTTTTTTGTGTACAACTAAGGAACGAGAAGATCCCTAAATCACAATCTGCAAATATGCTGCATCTGAAATATTGGCTAGTTGCTAAAGAATACACATAAAGATATGTGTGTATATATGTGAGTGTAATATGTAATAGAGACATATGTGTAATACACATACAGTATTCGCTATATATAAAAGTATTAATATATATACACATGCATCCTGAATTTGATCTATGCTTAACATTCTCACTTAAACATCTTTCCAAAATGTTTATCCTAAAAAGATACACTGTATTGTTTATACGCTCTGTCTTGGCTTAAAATTTTTCTTGGCCAGATTCCTTGGATCTTAGGAAAATGTTAGAAGGGTATCCAGATATGTATATAAAAGTACTTACCAAGGAACATTTCAATAACAGATGCCTTCATAGTGAGAACAACAGTCCCCATAAATATCAAAATGGCACCCTAGAGAGAAAGAAACAATAACGTTATCATATTTCAGCCAGGAGTTCTGAATTGGATGCATGGAGTTTGTGAGTTTGGGCTGCATCATTTTGCTTTGCCCTCTGGAGTCTTAGGACTCCAAGCTACAGATTTCTGTAAGCAGCTCCTAAAGATGGCAGTGGCCAGCCGTGCTGGTGCCCAGAGAATCTATTCACAGTTAGAAAGTGCATTCTAGATACCAGCCTCTGATTCTTCTTTGTTTAGAAAGAGGAAATAACTCCACAATTTCAAGTATATGTCCAACTAGTCTTCAAATTAGGACAAAAGCCACATTTATGGTATTGAGAAAACATTTTTTAGATTACAAATAAATCATTCATCATTTATTCAATAAATATGTATAAAACTCCTATTATATGGCTGTTTTGTTAGAAAGAAAGTGATAAAATTTAATTAAAAAACAGTTCTCACTCCTAAAAGGATTATAATTTAATAGAAATGGGAAAATATATGTGGACATGAATAACCACAACACTGATTACCTAAGAGAATGTTAAGGCCTCATGGGAGAGTAATAAGGAGAAGTTTATCGAGCAGTGGTTTTCAAACTTTGCTGCAGATTAGTGTCATCAGGGAGTTAAAAAAAAATCCTGATGCCCAGGCTACACCCCAGATCAACTGAAGCAGAATCTCTTGGAGTGGGGTCTAGGTATTAAGCTCTTAAAAACTCCTTAGGTAATTCCAACATGCAGCCACGTTTGAGAACCAACAGTTTAGAGTAGGGCTTTTTAAATCTTAATGTGCATAGTAATCACATTAATCCTTGTGAGCTAGCAATTTTAAACAATGTCAATGATGGTAAAACACTCCTCCCCTGGGCAGATGGTTCCCACTGTATTCTTTCCCTCCTGTGCCACTGCTGTGTGGCCTAAAGCCGGCATTCATGGCCCTACCCTCTGCTATACCCATTAGTTCACTTGTAAACCTCTTCTATGAAAAAAAGCCCTCATTTGTAGTTTGTCAATTTCTGTGGTATAAATCCTCCTACATTGGCTGATTTTGAAGCCACCAAAGTGATGTCACTAAATGGAGATTTGGAAATAGATTAGCCCAATCTGGTACTAGCTAGGTCCAGTACAAGCCTATATCCAATATATAGATACAGTGCTATGCAGAGTTTATTAACAAAAAGCAATTATTAGATTGTGATTGAGATAGTAATACAAGTGCGTGATGCAATTAACTTAAAACTGTTCAGTGTATGAAAGCTTTCTTACCAGCAATTACATTAGACAGCAAGAGTAACCCCTAAACAGAACTGATCACTTTGCTAATTTCCAGCAACAATTGCAGTGTGTTAAATTTCCCAATTAAGGTAGTTGGCCACTTATTAAGTAACGGTCGTTAGCTTCAAAATAGAAATAAAACCATACATGCAATCTATTTGGCAACTTGACGTTTAAATAGCTGAATTGTATTTTGGAAATAGTGTGATAACAAGTAATTATTTATTTTTTATTAATTTGAGAAACTCCAGAACAATTTACATGTCTTCAAGCCTAAATGTTCAATTAACTTTCCTATGGGATAAATGGCGTGACAAGCTGCCCCGCTGGACCCACCTACCCCGCTGCACCAATTGGCTGTCACCACTCAGTGCTACAGATCTCATCTGAGTCATCCTGGGCTTCTTTCTCTCCTGCCCCTCATCTTACCCATCAGGCACGCCTGTTGGCTCTGCATTCATAAGGTATCTGGAATCCACCATGTCTTACCATTGTCACCATTGCCACCTGGTCCAGGATCCACCCGATCCCACCTGGATGATTGCACTCAGCCCCCTGACTGTGCTGTCTCCTTCATCCTTTGCCCTCTACAGTCCACACAGCGGCCAGCATGATCCTGTTCAAAGTGAGTCGTTTCATGGCGTTTCTTGCCTCAAAACCGTACAGTGGCTCCCACCTTCCTCAGAACAAAAGCTAACGTTTCTACAACAGATCCTACTTGATTTGTCCACCACTGACCTTTCAGATCTCATTTCCCACCATTCTCCTCCTCACTCAGTAAGTTCCAGCCACATTGTCCTCTTGGCTGTTTCTGGAAGTCTCCTCTCACCTTGGGATCTCTGCACTTACTGTACTACTGTTTCCTCTGCCTGGATGCCCATCCCCCACGTGAGCACGTCACTTGCTCCCTCATTTCTTTGAAATCTTTGTTTAAATGTTACCTGCTCGGGAGACATTCCCTAGCCATCCAATTTAAAATCGAAATTCCCCTCTTACCCACTGCCGACTGATAGACCTTATCCTTTTCCTACTGTCTTTTCCTCCATTTACTTATCACCTCTGACATACTCTATAATTGACTTATTTTATTTCATTATTGTTTGTGTTCCCCAGTAGAATGCAGGCTCCATCAGGTCAGGATTTTTTTTCTTTATTTGTTTTTGTTTTGTTTGTTTTTTTTTTACTTTTTAGGTGCTCAGTAACTATGTGTGGGATCAAAGTATGAGTAATGAGGGTTCTCCCTCTTCCTTAGGAAATAAATAAAAAAAGGAAACAAAGGGAAGATAATCTTGTGAATACACTAAAAACTACTGCATTATATACTTTAAATGGTGTTTTTATGGTATATGAATTATATCTCAATAAAAAGAAATGAATAAAACATTATTGATATTATTGATTGTCAACCAACAACTAACCCTAAGTGTTCTCAGATGTGTCCTACAACTTTAGAAGTCACAATGGACATGACTTTTATATGTTGGGATGAATGGATAAAAACCAACTGGATTCCAGGAAACGCTCTAAGCCCAGAGGGGATATCACCCAAGTGCTGACTCACGGGCAATGGAAACTGACCAGGATCGCTGTGGTCTCTTGGAACCAGAATGTTTTGATGCTTCTTCCTCACCACTGCAATTTCCGTCCTTGCTTGCTCCATTTCCTCATACACTTAAAATGGTGTTTTTTCCCCCAAAGAGCTGACTTTATTTGCAACAGAATGTGGAGATAATTAAACCTATAGGTACTCTATAAAACAGTAGAGGTTGTGGCAAAAGGCAATTGGGAGAGAATTGCTAAATTCACTGGTGATATGAACTAAAGGCAATTGGGAGGTGATTGGTAGGTTCATTGGAGATATAAGCTAAACTGTAGGTCTGCTAGTTTGCTGGGGAGGAACAGGGAAGGAGGCCCACTTAAAATGTTAATGTGCCTTTTGAAATGTGTGGAAAAAAAATTCAAACCGTCACTCAGCCATTTCCCAGGCTGGGAATGAGGACTGCCACTAGCAGTTTGCCATTAAGCAGTTTTTGCAGGCGGTCCAATGTCATGGAGCTGTGGGGCACACAGTAACATTGGAGCCTTAATTCCTGTGCTCACCAGGGTTCTAACAAAAACTGAACAATAGGGACTGCCAAAAGAATGTGTTACTGATTCATAAATTTATGGACTGTGCTGGGAGGTGAATATAAATAGTCCTAAACATGAAGTTCTGGTGAGGAAAATGAAGCCTGGTTGTGAAAGAAAAGTATGCATTCGTGTAAGTAGATTAGCATAGCCAGTTTAATTAGGTCTCCTGTTGCCCAGAGTTAGGAGAGAGCAAGTTGGTAATAAATACTAATATTGCTTTATTTTTTGTGGTTCTACACAGTTTTTAAAATAAAGCTGCATCATGTGCATGTCTAGAATGTGAGCTCCATTTGTCTGTCTTGTTCACTGTTCAGTTTCTCAAACCTGGAATAGTGCTTGGTAATGGGTGCAACAATACATGTTGAGAAAATAAGTAAATATGAACTTGTTCTTCGCAGTAAACTTCTGTGGGATGCAGTGTATGCATCATAATGTCCATTTTAAAGATAAACTGAAGTCTGCAGTGGGTGAGTGACTTATTAGAAGTCACATACCCAAGGTCAAGCCCAGGTTTCGTGATTCCTCGTCCTGCACCCCTGTCTCTACCCCCTGTTGCTTATAAAATGATATGCACGTTGCAACCTGTTGAGATCTAAAAAGCAAAATGGACTTTTCCTTGGATCTCTTTATCATAATGCTTAAAGTTTACGGATAAGAGAACAAATTGCTCATCAGTGAAAGATATGAGAGGAATGTACTTTGTCAAAAGTGAAGGAAGACTAAAAGGACAAAGAAAGAGAAAAAGAATTTAAACAGGGAAAACAAAGACCACAGGGAGAAGAAGTGGAGAAAAACGCTTGCATTCAGCACTGGTGACCAAGAAGTGAGGAGATTAAAGCAAGTTCACGTGGGAATTGAATGTGGCAATGTGCACAAAAGCAATTCACAGTAAGAATGATGAAAATTAGAAAGACTGGCCATGCCAAATGTTGGTGAGGATATGGAAGAACTGGAATACACCACGCATGGGAATGTAAAATGGTACAACTACTTTGGAAAATAGTTTGGTGGTATCTTGAAAAGTTAAAAAAGCCAAGCATTCCTACCATAGGATGCAGCCATTCCACTCCTTGGTATTTTCCCAAGAGAAATGAAAGCATGTGTCCAAACGAAGACTAGTGCATGAATATTTTTAACAGCTTTATTTGTAATAGCCCCAAACTGGGAACAATGCAAAAATCTATCAGTAGATAAATGTTTACAGAAATTGTGGTTTATCCATACAATGAATGCTACTCAATAATAAGGAGGAATGAACTGTTGATACACACAATATGGATGCATCTCAAAATAATTATCTTGAGTGAAAGAAGACAGACAAAAAAGGAGTACATTCTGTTCGATTTTATTTACATTGCATCTAGATGTTGTAAAGTAATCTATAGTAACAAAGAGCACATCAGTGGTAACCAGGAGCCTGGGGAAAGGTAGTAGGAAGTCCTGGGAACAGGACATGAAGGAAGGATGACAAAGGGACACATGGAAAATTTGGGGATGGATATGTTCCTATCTTGATGTGGTGATAGTTTCATGGTATACATAGGTGAAAACTTATCAGACTCTTTAAATATGTACAGTTGATGATACATCAATTACATATCAATAAAAAAGGTAAAGTGAATATATGTATGTATGTTCTTTATGCCTATAGTGTGTTTGGGAGAATTCACTAGAAATCAGTAGCTGTGGTTGCATCAGGGAAAGAGAACTGTGTAAGTGGTGCTCAGAGATGGGAGGGAGTCTTACTGTTTTATTCCATTTAAATCTTTACCCTGTGCATGTATGGTAATAAGTCAAAAATTAATAAACTGTAAATAAAAAGAGAACAATGATAAAACTCCCCCAACGTGGCAGAGGCACTTAGGAGGTGCTATTATTGTCACTGTCACTTCCACCACCAAATTTAGCAGTGATTCAATGAACAGAGACCAGGTGGAGGCCACAGAGCTTCGTAAGCCGTAAGCCGGGGTGTGCTGGGAAGACTGACCACACACAGACAATGCTGGTATCAGATGAGAAGCTGCAGCCGTCTCCTAACCCGCTTTTGCTCCTTGCTCCGGGACACCCTTCCCTGCAGTTGGAAGTGACAGGCGTCCTAAAGCACAGGTCTGATTGTGGGCGCCTGCTCAGCATTCTTCTTCACAGTCCACTCATTCCGCACAGAATAAAGCCCAAATTCCTTAGTGAGACTTCACAAACTCTTCATGAAATAGCCCGCCTTACCTTTCAACACCATCTCACTGCAATTCTTCTCTGTAATCCTCTCCTCGGACCCCAGCGCACCCGGCTGTTGGTCTTTCCCCAGCCCCTCCCCCGCACTTGGGTACCTTGGCTCACGCCCCTGTCATTGTTCTATCTGGACTGCCTTACCACCCTCACAGGCCTTTCCCAGGGCGATCCCAACCTTGAGCTCAGGGGCTATCTCTTCTATTTACAGCTCTCTGATTTCTTAAAGTCAAAATTCGTCTTTCAGGCATCCATTAATCGTTCAAAAAAATTCGCATGTGTAGTATGTGCTAGACAGAGAGGAACAAGATGCAGGTCCTAGCATCAAGTACTTTTGAGTCTTCTAGAGCAGCGGCCCCCAACCTTTTGGGCACCAGGGACCGGTTTCGTGGAAGACAGTTTTTCCACGGACGGGGGTGGAGTAGGGTGGGGGTGGGACATCGCCGCCTCCGCTCCATCTCTGATCATCCGGCATTGGATTCTCTTGGGGAGGGCAACCCGGATCCATGCGCAGTTTGCAGCGGGGTCGTGCTCCTGTGAGGGTCTGCAGCTGCCGCTGATCTGAGAGGCGGGGAAGGGGGGCAGGGCTCGGGCAGTGATGCCAGCGATGGGGAGCGGATGTGGGTGCAGCTCGTTTAATCTTCACAACCAACTGATGAAGTAGGGGCGATTTCTTGCCTTGATTTTAGAGGTAAGGAATTATAAGCAGGAAGAAGTCCTTAGGGACTTTGCCCAAGATCACAAGGCTAGAAAGAAGACGAGCGGGGTTTCAGACGTTCCCGGTTCAGAGGTCCTGCATTTCTCCTCCCGCCATTGCCGTTTCATAAGTAAGTGCACTTACTTCATCTGCAATGTGATCTACTGGGTCTGAGTTGGCATCGATATTGTTTTAAAGCTCCCCGGCTGACTCTACCGTGCAGCCAGGATCGAGAACCTCTGCTACTGGGCTTACAGTGATGGCAGAAAGGGTGGGTGGGCCACAGGCCTGGGGCCTGGGGCCTGAAAAGGGCTTGGGTTAACTTAACTGGCAGATTGGAAAACAGTGAATGGAGAGGAAAGGACAGGACACAGGGACAGGGGAGGCTCCGGACCTCGGAGTTGCGCAGCCAGGCTGGGAGAGGAATCAGACTGCTAGAGAGGAAGGAAGGAAGGGGCCATGTCGGCCTGGAATGTCATGCCTGAAGAATGTGGAATTGATCCTGTGGGCAACAGGGAGACATGGAAGGCTTAAAACTTGTTTTTGCATTCATCATTTTTAATGAGCCCCCTAGAGGCTTACTTGAGCCACTCACTTGGAAAAAATCTGCCCTAGAGAACATGTAGGATTTATGTAATGTTGGTGTTTGTCTGATCTATGACACTACATCGGGGAGCACCCAACCATACACTTTGTCCACGAGGTAGAAGGAGCCAGTATTCATCTGGAAACATTTAATGGTTATGAGAGGCTTGTGCTGTATTTCCAAAATGCCAAAAATCCCTTGAGGACAGACATCTCTGAATGGGGAAAGGCCACATCTGCAGCCTTGCTTTCTTCATCTCTGCCTGACTGTAAGTCTTAGCGGCTTGCCGATGAACAGGGGTCGATCCAGAGAGGATGGGCAAAGGAGGCTGGCACTAGGAAGGTCCTTTACAATGTGCAGGTGGCCTCAACCTGTGTATAAACCTTTACAGATCATATTCCACTGGCCTAGGCCTGAAACACTGCGTTTTCTGTTACCATGACACCAGTGGCCACCTCGAGGTCACTATTATAATCCCCCAGGATTCTGTGAAAGAGAGAGAGAGAGAGCGCGCGTGCCAGAGAGGACAGTAATTTTACTTTCTTCCCCAATTTTTTCTTCTCTTTCCAATTCTTCCCTCATTTCATTTTTAATTGTAAATAAATGCTGGCAGAAAAGTGTAAGCTAAGTAGGTAAGGAAGGCAGGGGAGATTTTGCCTTTCCTCGGTATTTGGCTCCTAAGGATGCACAGGGTAGGTGAAGGTGTGTTCTGAGTCAGGCCGCGTGGACTGCACACTGTTGGTTGCCAACACAGAGCATCCCTTTTCCCTTTTCCTCCTTCCTAACGGAACCCCAGGGGCTCAGAGGAATTGGCCCACCCACAGCCCCCGGGGTGGGTCCTGTTTCCGAGTCAGGGGCAAGGATGGTCAGACACTCCCCCTTGCTAGTGACTACACCAGGACCTCAGGCCTGGGCCCATTGGCACTGGGCCCTCTTCAGGTGATCAGTACTAGTTACTAGTCCAGGTGGATTGTGTCCTGAGTTGTAACAGACAGAAAGAAAAGACTTTAATTCTATATTTTTCAGGGAAAGGTTGTCTCTCTTTTTGGAAATGAACAAGGAAGGCAGCAGGTTGTTCTGGGTCACAGGCAGCCACCTTGTGATCATGAGAAAAGTCAGGCTGGGGACGAAGCTAACCAAGGAGGAGAAGGGCAGCAAGCGGATCACAGGGAAACGGAGCAGGAGCTCTGGTTTGTCTTGTACCTGGAGGCTGGGCCTGGCTCTGGACTCTCTGTTGTGCGAGCTAATGAATTTCCCTTTCAGCCAGCTTGCAGCTCAGTGGTGACTGCTAACTGCCACCTAACTCGCAGTGCCTGTCCGTGCAGTGGTTTTAACTAGAGAGGACTGTGATAATAGCACTTGATAACAGAGCCTGCAGAGTGTTTTCTCAACGAACCAGCTAAGTGTTTTCTCATTTAAACCACCTAAAAGCCCCATGAGGAGGTAAAATGGATATTATATTCCTATAATTCAGAGTAGCGAAGTGACTTGCCCAAAGTCACACAGCCCAGATCTCTGTCTTCATATAGTGCTCTCTCTTCTATGTCAAACTCCTCCCATGGCTTTCACTGTAAATTTCCAACTATTCTCTGATTTCTTATATAATATTATCATAAAATAAAAATTCCTCTCTTTATCTGTATAGTACTTTTTACTTTTCAAAGCCTGGTTACATCTATAACTTCAGTCTCACAGGATCCCTCAAGTAAGCAGCACGAACGTTGCAGTCACATGCAGAGGCGACACTCACTGGAATTTAAGAGACTCAGCTGGTCCGAGGCCTATGATCTGGCAGGAGAAGATAGCTAAAGCCAACAGAGATCTCCCTTGGGATTTTGGAATTGGGACTCCCAGAGTCTTGAAAACTGAGTGCCAAGCTGCAGGTCACGTGGGGCCCTGAGTAAGATGTATAAGACGAGGGCAGAAAGAGATGGAGAGGACAAGCGTGTGGCCCTGGGGAGAGCAAACGCCTTAGTTTCTGGCCACTTCCCAGGTCCCATTTCCAGTCTGAAGGAGATCCAGCTGGACTCGGTCTCCTGTGCATGACATAGATGTTTCTGGGCCCTTTTACTTGAGCCAGTTGAAGTTGGTTTCTGTTCCCTGCAGCTTTGATTAAAACCCTTTTCACGTTTGTTGTTTTAGTTATGTCCTGTTTCTGCGAAATGATTAGTAGTAAAATGAAAACACTTAAAATGAAAAGGACCCATGCACTTGTCTTTGGGTAGCATCAAAACTGGGGGTCCCTAGAGAGGCTGTGTCCAACCTCAAAGCCAGGCTCTGGGAAGAAGCGTGACAAGGAATCCTTTGGGCTGTGGCAGCCACTGAGAAGGTCTGGAATGCTCTGGGGTAAACACTAGGAGTGGGTGACCTTGAAACTGTGCTGTCAGAATGTTGCTATGGAGTCTCCTCATATATTTATGACAGTAGTTCACAACCAGGGGTGATTTTGTATCCCAGGAGACATTTGATAATGTTTAAAGGCGGTTTTAGTTGTCACAACTTGGGCAGAGGAGGGAGTTGCTACTGGCATCTGGTGGGTAGAGGCCAGGGACAGAGATACTGCTAAACATCTTGTGATGTACAGGATAGCCCCTCACAGCAGAGAGCTGCCCCGCTGGACAAGCTGATAGCGCCGGGGTTGAGAGACTCTTGATTTATGAGAAGGTTTGTTTCCTGATATATTTATAAGAACGTTATGCTTTCTGAAGTTCCAATCTAGGAATTTCCCATAAATATCACATGTACTTTTTTGATGACTAGGGTGTGAACTGCTTATGGATTTATTTCTCTCTCCTGCATCACTTTTGATCACCACCTATAGTCAGAGAAAATCCTAAAGCAACGAAGTTTCCATATGGGCCGTTGTGTGGATTAAAGGGCTCAGCCATGTGTTCAACAACTGATAGATCTACGACTGTGCCATTAGGTTCGTTGATCCATGTGGCATGCTTCTGCATGTCAGAAAACCAAAAAGGGAAAGCCTGTTTTGGTGCATGCATTTCAGAAAATCATTTTGTACCATGTTAAGAACCTGACATATGGTAATGCTTAGTACATCCACAAAGGCTTCAACCAATGGTGATTTCTAGTGAGACTGCAAACAGTAATTACGTTTCTGAAGTGGTAGTTTAGATCTTACATTGCCAGTGGGAAAAAAAATACTAGTTTGCAGGCATGCCCCAAAACATGCTCTAAAGAACTCCTTCCTAGAGTTATTTATCCTGTGTAATGGAGAGGGGCATGAAGACGAGTAAACCTAAGGGAAGGGCACAAGGACCCCAAAAAGGATGAGGTGCACCCTGATGACTCCTCTTGGTTACCCTGGAAACCATGCGCGGTTTAAAAGATTCTCTTGGCGCTTTGTAGGATGAATTTCTCTCATCAGATACTCCTTTACCTAATGTGTTTGACACAGTGGATTAGCCTCGCCTCCTCCTGGCAAGTTCTCCCACTTGGACTTTGAGGATTGTGGTTGCCAAGGGGCTGTCCACTGTGAATTTGGAGCTGGGGATTTGGTTCAGTTCAGCTGTGACCCCTAGAGCCTCGACTGGCCTGAACGCTCTGTGCTTTTTGGTCTGCCTGCAATTCTGAGGCACAGCAAAACATTTTCAGGTCCGGTCCAACTTTCCAGCTGAGATAGGAAGGAAGATAAGGGTGTGTCTGCAAGAGCCATGCCTTCCCCATCTGCCACTTGGTAAAGAATGGGTTCATGTCAGATGACAGGGTTCTGGAGGCAGGCGTGGGGCTGTGGGTCAAAGCACATTCTTGAATTCCAGCAACAGAGGCCTGGGTAAAAGGGAGGGTGCGGAGGAGGGCAGTGACGGTGGCTGAGGAATTGAGGGCTCTGGAGAATTAAGTCTCGGAAATTGCCAGGGACCGGCAGATACAGAGTCATTTAGAAGGGAGAGACTGAGCTCTTCAAAGGGAGCCACCGAATCTCATACTCCAGAGGCCCTACTGGGACCACCCTCCAGCTCTGAAGGGGCCTCAGCTCGTCCCGTGTGGCCCTCTCCACCACTTTGGCTCAGTTGTTTAGTGGCCTGTTTCTCCTTTGCTTTCCTTCCTGGAAAGGTTTAGAAGTGTAGAGTCTATGCCCAGATCACTGAATGTTTACTGTATTATATACACTGTACATAGAGGATCTTACTTAATTATCATGGTGATCCTGTTAGGTAAGAACTATTATGCCCATTTGTCGGAGAAGGAAATTGAGGCTTAGAGAACCTCACTAAGCTGCCCAAGGTTATAGAATAAATATGTAGCAGAACCAGGATTCTATCCCAGAGCCCAAACACTTAACCCCACTCAATACCTCATTTTCCCACTCTAGAGGATGGTTTCCTCTTCCTTTTACCTTGATGCACATATCCTAGGCTTTTTGAAATACTTGGTTGACAATAGTCAAAAACACACTGTAAAATACATGCATTGTGTGATAAAATTGTCTTAGTTATAAGGTCAAGGGATTTTTCAAGTTGTATTTGAGCCTGAACTCACTCACAACTTTCTTTCCCTTACAAATGTTATTTAGGGTAAAATGTACCAGGAGTATTTTTAATTGTAACCAGGCATAACACACCCATCTAAATAAACATTTGGGTGTATTGTAATTGACTTGTAATGGGATGTTAAAATGGAATGATCCTTTGTGAGTTTCCGCTGTGGCCTCAAGGCAATAGGTGCCAACTTCCTCCTCCTTGAAGCTCCTCTCACTGTTGGTTAAAGAAGGGTGGGAGTGGGAAGCCACCTGTTCCCCTTCCACATCTGGGAAGGAGTAGCCAACAACTTTTCCTAAAGAAATTCTTGCTGTCCGATCTCCAGCTACTTCTCTTGGCTCCTACAACCTCCTGTACAGTCTGGAGAGAGGCAGTCAGCAGGAATCCTGGTTCTAGGCTGCCTTCTTTAAAAGTCCAGCTTGGATGCCCAGTAACTCCATCTGGCCTACTGAGGAGCTGTGTCCCTTGGGCTTGGAGGCACAGTGGACTGGTGTCTGCCTCCTGATTGAGTCATCTACAGAAGAGGGGAAGAGCACATGGCAGTCGACACTTCCCGTGTGAGAGTCAGCCTGGGGTCACTTTAGCTCCAGCCTGAGTCAGGTGTGTGGAGGGTCGAGGACAGAGCTCACTGGTTACTCAGGGCCTAAGGGAAGAGCTGTGAACTGCCAGCAAGAGCAGATTTATTCAACAGCATCTAGGGAACTATGGGTGAGGGATACCCAACCGAGTCGGGGGTCCTCTCCAAAGAACCCATAGCAGGTGCCCTGTGGGAAAAAGAAACACCTGTAAACCCCTGTGGAGCTCAGGGAACCTGGGTGCCTCTCACAACAATACCATCTGCTAAGGCCTTTTCGTATTTCCTCTCCATACCCACTTCTACTCTGGACATGAAGAGACTACTCTTAGCGGCCAAGGGGAAGAGTGGTAAAGGAGCAAGGCAGAGAAAGAGAGAAGTCAACCATGCCCCCTTCCTCATGGAAGAAAGCAAGCCTGGATGTGGGGGGTGAAACTGTAAACTTTGAAGATCATTTTAAAGTTTTTAAGTGTTACCTAATGTTATATACATGTTAATGACTGAGCTGAGATTGTTTGGGGGTATAATATGAGCAAGGTCTTTTTAAAAACTCTAAGCATGGCCTGAAATATTAAGGGACTTAGATTTCATCCAGGGCAGGGGCAAGAACTGCCCCGCATGCAGATCGTGTGTTAGTAGGCAGCAGGGGGCGTCTGGGGGAAATCGAGGAGTGAGGACAGTGCTCTCTGCGTCTGCTTGTCCAAAGCACGCCCTTGATCTCACCTTTCCTGCTCATTCAGCCTGCTCTAGTCACAATGGCTTCCTAAACGTCATCCCACTCAGAGCTTTTGCATTTGCCCTTCCCTCTCCCTGGAATGCTCTCCCCCCAGGGACCCACCTGGGTGGCTCTCTCTTAGTCTGACATTTATCTAATTATGCAATGCAGATTATCACCCCCATCTCACTGCTCTCTGCATCCCATCTTCCTGCTTTCCTGTGTTTATCACAGCCCTTATTACCATGGCTCCCTGACGTGTATTTGTTTATTTCACGCCCCCAGATTAGGAAGATGGAAACTATTTTGATCACTCTTCTTTCCAAGATCATGGAATTGTGAATGGCTCTTAAAGGTGGCCCAATTAATATTTGTTGTTGCTGTCACTGAATGTTATCTCTGCTTCCCCAAATTTCTTTTACCTTTTGGAGTGCAGGTTTATTCACTATAGTATAGAAACTAAGCCAGTCTGGGCAAGTTGACTTGCACCTTTATGTCCAAGGCATGTTTTCTCTGTCTGCGACACAAAGAAACCCAGAGGAGGGAATTCACCTAGCATTAAGATGCCAGTGACCTGATCCCTTGGGAACTGTACGCAGACTTACCTCGAAGGAATAGATTTTTTTCGAATCTGAGAAGAAAGAATGTAGAAACAGAGTTCCTTCTCACTATGGCCTGAAGGGCGATTTTGATGAATTTTTACCACATGTCCATGCAAAAGATTAGCCTTTCTCCAACTGAGGGAAAGAATTTGAGAAATTTTTACTAGAGTCTTGTCAATGTAGAAACTCTATCAGGGAATGTGATTTTCTGAAGTAGTTTGAGCCATAAGAAGCGTGATTCTTTCTGTGATGAGCTGCTAACTTATCCTTGGAGTGAAGAAAAAGGAAACCTTTTGGAGACAGCGGCTCAGAGCGCGTGGCGATGAAGCCTGCTCCATGGCCTTTCCTCCTGTCCTGCCTGCCAGCTCGCATGAGAGTCAGATCTTCCATACACACCTGAAAAGCAACTCTTAAATCAGCAGATTATCCAAGAACGACAGAAGTAAAAACACTCCTTTCCCAACAACTTCTTTGAGTTCCTGGCTTCTACTCTCTCTCCAGAATTATTATTAAGGTGTTTCTACTTGCAAGGAGGAATATTCTTCTTAGAAATCTGACTTGGCTTGAAAATTATGTTTTCAGGGATGGCAAGGGTTAATTTGGTGCAGTGGCAGAAAAACCAGGACCATGTATAATTGTTGCCTGGTGGGTTTAGAGTGTGAGTTTGGAACTAGACATCTTGGATTTGAAGCCAAACTCTATGCCTTACTAGCTGTGTTACCTTGGACATCTTACTTAACTTCTCAGTGCCTTAGTTTTTTCATCTGTGTAATGGGGATAGTAACAACTCACCTCATATGTTTGCTGTTAGTATTACATGAATTAATATATGAAAAAGTCTTAGAACAGTGCCTAGCACATAAGAATAGCTCTGCAAATGTTAGCAATTATTATTATTGTTGGGGTGATGGTGAATCATTATAACCACTACCACCACCACCATCATCTTCACCACCATCCTGCAAAACGTGTCCTACTTAGACACTAGTTTAGGACTTAACAGAAATAAAGCAACCAGTTGAATCTCTCAGTAATATGCCGCCCAGGGTTAGCCATGCCTTGATTCTTAGACTTTCGGTGAAGGAACCTACTATGATCTGAATGTTGGTGTCCCCCTCAAATGTATATGTTGAAATCCTCACCCCCCCAAGATGATGGCATTAGGAGTGAGGCCTCAGTGAGGTAATTAGGTTACTAGGATGAAGCCCTCATGAATGGGATTAGTGCCCTCACAAAAGAGGCCTGAGAGAGACCCTTGCCCCTTAAACCATGTGAGGACACCGGGAGAAAAGAGTCATCCATCTATGAACCGGGAAGTGTGCACTCATGAGACACCAAATCTTTGAGCACCTTGATCTTGGACTTCCCCATCTTCAAACCGTGAAAAATAAATATTTGTTCTTTAAGCCACCCAGTCTTTGGCATTCTGTTATAGTAACCTGGATTGACTAAGACACCTGGAAAGGGAGCAATTCTGTACTTTTGTTCCTTCCTTCTCTGCTCAGAGATTCGTAAGGGTCTTTAGCCCATTCTCATGAAAATCTTCTAGATAGATGTACAATTTGGCCAATCAAATGACCGAAGAATGACATCTGCATCCTTAAAGAGAACTTAAAAAAAAAGACCTAGTGAAAAAATATAAACTAGAAATGGGCCTAAATATATTGTTTTAATTATAAGACCAGAATAAAACACAAACACAAAAATATTCTCTAAATAGAATCTAAACCAAACTAACATTTCTCTGTTGCATGACTTTGGCTTGTAGATTTGGCCTAGGAAAGGATTTGGGCACCCATGATCTCAGTTCACCTTTCTCCCTCAGGGTACAAGCTCCGGAATGCAGCGATGCAGGGATTTGCTTTTGCAAGTTGCCACATGATGTATAGTTTTTAAAGGTGGCTCAACTCAGAGCATCGTCTGGTGCCAGCTTTGCACACTTCCCAGGCAGCCCCAAGCATTTCAGATAGTCTCTAAGGATTTCTTTAAGTTTTGCAGGCTCTTGAAACGTTTTCTACATGATTAAAAACAAATTCTGAGTCCAATGTCCGCAGTTGTTTGTTTTAAAGATGAGGTAACCATGGGAAAATGCAATAAACAAACCTGAAGTAGTCTTTGCTCTATTGCGAGCACGGGCCTCTGGGCATGTCATGGGTTTTAGACTGATTTTCAGCCCTTCACCTTCTTATCTGCAAAGAACTCACCTGCATGATCTCAGACTGACTTAAATTTGTTTGTGTGTATGTATTTTTTTTAATTAAAATTTTAACAGCCAGCACTATCAACAAGTTATTTCTGATGCCTATTCCAAGTGTTCCTGCTCTTTTTTTCCTCTCTTGGCCCGTTTCCTGCAAGAACAGAAGCTGCTCACTGCCGCTTGCATAATGACCTTTCATGCTTGTAAAAAACTAGCAGATTCCCTGTGCACCTTCTCTTTCAGGAATGTCACTGTCTTCTGCAAACCACACGGAGACACGTTTTAAGGCAGTGAGAAGGAGACCTTTGGGGCTTCTCAAATTACAAGCGTCACAGAAGTTGCCTCTCTTGCTTTCCTTATTATTTACTGATTGGTTAGCTCACATCCTCTGGATGAAGAGATGGCAACTATATTCTAATGATTATATTAATATCACATAATTCCATAAATCTGTTTGAGCACCATATCCAAAGCGTTAATGTTGAGAAGTTTAAAGATGATTACAAATGATTTGTTTCACAGCTGCTCTGATTTCTTATTCTAGTCACATATAAAAAAAAATATTCACTAACATTTGGGTACTGACACTGTGCCAGGCACAGATTGAACAGCTCTCTGAGGTAGGCAGTAATAACAGACCCCTTTTATAGATGAGAAAACTGAGGCCCAGAGACTTTAAGTAACTTGCCAACATTAACACATTGAAGAAGTGGCAGAGCCCCCTGCCTAACACCCCCTACAAGACCCAAAGCATAGGAGAGCCATTTGGTCTTGACCTCACATGTAAGGCCTTAAATTTAGATATTTCACATTCTTTCCACACGGGGTTATGAAGATAGTCACAGAAATATACCAGAGAACTGAAAAAAATCTGTCCTACAACTTAGATCTCACTGTCCCCAGTATACTATGGAGGTATATGTATAATCTCTGTCTTGTGAAGAATACAGTTATGTTAAATTTCATTTTTATATACATTAAAGTCTTTAGTTAGGTAAACAGAAATATTGAAAACATACCGTAAGTTCCGTAATCCTGTGTGGGTACTTCTTCATTTTGTAATATACAGAGAGTCTCAACAAAGAAATTGGCCTGGCCCTGTTTTGACGTTGCATAGGCACCCGGTCCCAGTGCGTAGAACCACAGGATGGGGAGGGAATCCTAGAGACTATCTGCCCAACTTCTTAGTTTCACATGTGATGAAACAGACGTGCAGAGTTGCTGAGCAACCTCTCTGGGTCACACAGCGAAATGCCCTTCCCCTGACAGACAGATCTGTGTGCTCTGTCTCGCACCCACTGCTGCAGATACCTGCTCACACCTCCAAAGGGGAGCAAGCAGGAAAGTTGCATGTATGGGCACACGTAACAGGAACATCCTATTATAAAACATTTATTATAGAAATGCTTTCCAATGTAATCTATTTTTGATTATGTGGAGGGGGGAGTTTCCATTTCTATAGAAATTTTTACATTTCAAAACCCCTTTGGAGCTGAGAATCAATACTGAGCCTCAGATCACCCCGGGAGGGAGGATGTGTAGGCATTGCTATTTCTGTTTTTCAAAGGGGGAAAGAAAAGTTAAGAAATGCTACACACGTTTTTCAAGGTAACGTAGGTAGGTGGTGGCAGAACTGTTACTATAGTTTAGGACTCCTGGCGTGGTGCGTGACATTGAGCCACACTGCTTTCCTGTATTCAGTTATGTCTTACGGGAGCCATAGATGAGAACAGCACAGGCATTTTTGTTCTCACGATGCTATTCATAAACCTTTCTCAAATATGGTATACTTTCTCTGAAAGAAACTGTTCTCCATGTGATCAGTAACTTGGTGCAAAAGATAATTAGATCTTCTAAACAATATTCATGAAG
The DNA here is from genome assembly GCA_963575035.1 of Avahi laniger. Classification (NCBI taxonomy): domain Eukaryota; kingdom Metazoa; phylum Chordata; class Mammalia; order Primates; family Indriidae; genus Avahi; species Avahi laniger. The sequence continues at coordinate 34,831 of CAUYSK010043791.1, read as the reverse complement.
TAAACACTATTTTAGCATAGATAGTAAGCATTTCCAATGTTCCTAAGGTATTTCCTTTTAGTGGTGAGGTGTAAGATATATTGAAATGAAGCTTATTCTGGGAAACCAACATATTGTAATCAAAAATGCAGTTTTTTGTAGTTTTGTAGTTCTTTGTCTAAAGCTCTTTTACAAAAGAGGTGATTTTAATTACATAAATAAAAGATGGGTACTTCCAGCTTTCCTACCGGCCCTAGCCACCACTTGCAGCTCACACACACACACAGACAAACAGCATTTGAGCCTGCCTCATTGCAGGGAGTTTTCATCTTTCAAGAGACCGAGGGAAAAACAACCTCAGAACTTTACCACCAAAAATTCCAAATTCATTGCAACACAACGTAATGGCCAAATATTATTTTCTCGGCACACACATTTTTGAACAACCACCATGGCCAAGAATGCTTGTTTTTATTTTTACAATAAACCCAAAGAAAATCTTGAATTCCACTCGCGATTGGGGGATGGCAAAGACGCTGTGGTTGTTCGGAGCAAACTATCATGTCTAATTATTCAACCTTATCCTCCCTCTTTAACCTGTGCTTGAGGTATTTATTTCATGTTTATACTGGTTTGACACAAATCATACTGAAGAGAGATTTCTTGTCCTGTCTTCCTGTGCAAAGCTGAGCTACAATGGTAGACTTCACAATGCCAGCCCTTCTCGGGCTTATCAGTAACAGAAGCATGCAGCCTAAGAAGACACTTCCAGTGTAAACAAGACACAGAATCGCACATCGAGCCACATTCCACTGAAATCTGTCTGAAGAGAGAGAAGTAGAGACCCGAGCTAAATAATCTCTCTTTTAATTTAGCGTCAGTGTGCCCATTTCTCATACTGCAATCCATACATTGTTACAAGCAATTCATTGTATTGCTATTGTATTCCACGCAGGAAGCAAGGTTTTTAAAAAGGCAAGATAAAAAAGAGACTTAAATTACTTTAAAATTCTACACAAACATCATACTTTTCAACTTATTTTTAACCATGATTTAGTTTAAAGAAACAGTGAAAATGTTATAATAGTAGTGCAGTTTATTTATAATTGATAAATATGTATATTACTAGTTATTTAAAAGGATGTCAGCTATCACCCACTCCCATTTCAACTCTCTTGAAACTGAAATTTGTACAGACTAATAACTTGGTCAAGGATGTATTGTAGTTTCTTAATGGCAAATATATTTCTATGTTTTTATAATAATGAATGGAACGCAACTATATACACAGCTTAGTAATTTATCAGACATACCTTGTTTGAAGAAAGCAACTTTTTTTTTTCAAAAATTGTCCACCACACAGAATGGATATCCTTGTTTCCTTAAGCTTTTCTGCATCACAAATCCCATCCAAATTATTCTAAAGAAGAAACCAGCAAAGATCCAAGCACTTTTTCTCTTCTTCTCAGAGGAGCTAATCCAACAGTCCCATCAACCTCTCAGCAATTTGAAAAGCACATTTTACACCACACACACACACACACACACACACACACACACACACACTCACACACACTCACACACACTGCTTCTCACACTGGTTTTAGTGCTGAATTAGGCGGTCCTTTTTTTCAAGTTTCCACTCCCACTTGCTTTTTTTGGGGTAAGGATTTCTAAATATTCTTTTGTAGCCTAAAGTACACATTTTTAGTAAGCAAATTCTACAATTAGACATTTTAGAAGTAGAAGAGGGGCACTTAGATAAAATGGAAAATAAAAAATATACTTTAAAACAGGAGTAATTGCATTTTTTTCTTTCTTTTTCAAGAGGTAGTGAATAGCTGGATTAAACTGCACAAGGAAAGAAAACTGTGCAAACACTGTCAAGTTTATTCTACTGGACTCTCACTGTAGATTGAAAATACTTGCTTTTCTTACATTTTCCTGTTATTTCTTTGTTTTGCTTTGCTTCAGTCCTGTCTGCATTTTGGCAAGCTTTACATAATGACTCAAGAATATGCTGCTAGTAACAGGACACAAGATAATAATAGTGGGAAGAAAAAATCTGACTCATGTTTTCAAAAAACGACTGATGGATATCTCACATCATCAGGGAAATCTGCTGGCTTTAGTTATTTATGTATTAGTGTCACCAATTAAATCTAAGAGCCCCAGATCCAAAATGTGCATTAACATATCATAGTATTTTAAAAATCAGACCAGAAAAAAAAGGACATCTGGCAGTTCTTGAGCTGCCAGTGTCTATCAGTATAGCAGAGCATCTCTTTTCCAGCAGGGCAGAGGGTAGCAAAGAGCCATTCCTCCTCCTGCTGGGGAGTGTGCACCCACGCAGCTTGGAAGGAGAAGCTTCTTCCATTCCAGCAGCCTCTTATCCTCGTCTACGGGCCTTGGGGTTGCTCCTTAATTATACTAGCATTATGGTGTGAATGTTGTTTAACCTTTCCTCCACCTGTGCTCTTTTTGGTTCTGCATTGAAATTATTTCTCAATCTTGTTTCGTCCTCCACCAAAAACTGAGCCGAGGTCCCTTGGTGGTAAGGATGATGCTGCCAGGGGTGGCTGTCCCACCATTTGAGTTAGGGCAGGTTCAGATGAAATGGAAGTCCAAGCATAATTATTAAGATTATTGTTACTACTGCTACTACTAATGCTAGTTGCTGTTTATCACTCACTCACTTTTACAGAATTGTGACCCTTTATATATATCATCTCATTTAATATTTAGAAGAATGTAGAGGGGTCAGTACTATTATCCCCATTCTACAGATAAGAGAACTGAGGATCAGAGAGATTAAGTAACTTTCCCAGGGTCAGTAAGGCAAGATCTGGGATTCAAATCTGAGGCTGCCTGACTCCAAAGCAATGATGCTGTATTAAGATTTAGAGTGTCTTTTCTTTTACTAGTTTAATTTGTTTTCTCATGGTGAATGTGGCAAAATTTGAATAGATGCTCAAAGAAAACCGATAATGTTTGGGGTGATAGGACATTTTGGAAATAGATAGTAGTGATGATTGTACAATATTATGAATGCAATTAATGTTACTAAATCGTACACTTAAAAATGGTTAAAATGGCAAATTTCATGTTATATATCTTGTCACAATTAAGAATAGTTTAAAAAAGAGCATTCCCTTTAAAAAAAAAGCAATGAAATATCATTTTATGTTCATCATATTGACAAAAACTAGAAATCTGAGCAAAGATCACAGCAGACATGGGGTGGCCCTGACGAGCTGCTGGTGGTGTGGACAATGTGGCTACTCTAGATCCAAAAGTACTTGGTTGAATTATGTTTGTACCCTAGAACCCATCCAACTCTTTCTGGAGTATATCCTTTAGTGAGCTTCTCACACGGGGCCATGAGAAGTCCATCCCTGGAGAATTCATGAGTTAAGTATGGGAAATGCATAGGCAGCAGCTAGACACAAAAGACGAGAGCTTTGTACTTGCTGTCCTCAAAGTCTTCTTGCAGATATCTGCAAGGCTTACCAGCTCACCTGCTTAAAATCTTTGCTCAAATGCCCCCTCCCGAGTGAGCCCTTTTCTGGCCACCCTGTTTAAAATGACATTCCCACCTCAAGCATTTCCTCTTCCTTTTTTTCCTGTTTTATTTTTCTCTATGTACTTATTACTCTTTAATAATATTTTAAATTGAGCATTCCTCCCTATAAGAGAAGCTCCAGACATGCAGGGGTTTGTATCTGCTTTGTCCACTGATAAATTCCTGGCCTGTGGCGCCAACACATACCAGGGCATACAATAAGTATTAACGAAATGAATGAGAATACATTAGAATGGTTGTCTATGGGAAAAGACAATAGGAGTGGAGAACTGGGATAAAATGGAATAAAAAGCATTAAAGCAAAGTCCTAGAGCCTTGTGTGGATCAGCAAAGATGGTACCGGGAATGGAGTCCACCCTCCAACCCAGACGTCTGACAGCAACACCACCACCTACAACAAAATCAATCCAGTGGTGGCCTCGGGGAAATCTTTTATCTTTTTAAAGTAAAACAAGATCACAACTTCCTGGTGAGAGGCCTTGAGCTTGCTACTTGGCATAAACTGAACTAGATTATTTCAAGTTGAGAACAAAAATTGTGAACTCCTGCTATTACTACCTGAGATTCTGTTTTGCTTATAAATCACCTATGGTTGCTTGAATGCATCAGTTCTTTCTTAAATAACTGTTTGCGACCACATAAACTTAGTATCCTCGTCTTGTTTTGTATCCAGGACAAAAGCTCAAATCTCTTTTAGAACATTCTCTATTACAAGTTTTTATTATTGTCATAAACATTGAACTTGATGGCACTTTAAAATACTGCCTCATTTATTTTTTTCACTCCAGAGACAGAATGTGGGGAAATCATTGCATTCTTCATATCACAAATCCATTCTTTTTATGTGACTTTTAAAAATGCAGGATGGCAATTTAAGAGTCTAAATAATGAGGTAGCCTTTTGAGACACCCCCAATGCTTTTACTGTGTACAGGTATAAAACACAAGAGTTATACCTTTCATAACACAGGCTCGCTGAAATGTCTAAGGCTACATCATGTTTGATGCTACATCAATTTTTCAAGGAAATATGATTTACCTTGAACTCCTCTACAACAGATTTGAGACTTTTCTCCCTGCATTCTGGTAGATGTTTATATATCAATTGTTATTTCAGTTTCCTGGGTTTGGCTGAATATTACTACTAAGTACACATGTTTTGTGTAGTATCAATGTGAATGGAACATGTGCCAAAATAATTAGCTTTTGTTAAATGTACATCATCACTATCTGATAGAAACAGAAAGATTATTATAAGAAAAACATCTCTTTAAAAAAATCGAAGGAGCCAGCTGGGGAGCATAGACAAGTTACAGAGTACAGGGGGTCAAAAGAGATTTTGCTGAGCAATGTGAAAAAAAAACAAACCTAGAAGGAAGAGCTTCTTAAGAATATATCAGAGGGAAAAACGTAGATTAACTATTAGACAGGAGTCATTGATTATGAGGTAAAAAGTAAATTCAGTGGAGAGAAGGAGATGGTGGACCAGAATTCATCTTCTAAAGGATGTTAGATGAATTCTAAAATCTTTTATTACAAAAAAGGATGTTAGAAAGATTATAAACGCTTCCTCGAAACCAATGAGCTGGCCACTCTATCAAGTACTAGACAACACTCACAATATTATAGGTCACACTAACAAAAAATGAATGCAGATAAGTCACTGTGATTGTAACAGCATGAAAGAGATTAAAAGACCCAAAGGATGATACTGGGAACTGGAGGCTTCCCTGTAGATCCTACATTGCAGACGGCTGCTGGTCTGGCAAATTAGAAAAATACAAAAGTGCCTTATACAAAACAAGGGCTCAAAATGGTGGACAGGAGATTATGGGCCTTATATCTCCCTATTATGCCAAGTAAGCACATGGAGTCTAAAATAAAAGACTGGTTCACAGAACACTGGCCGGCTGGGGCTCTGCTGATCTAAGCTGTGCTGCGCCGTGCAGCTCTGCTTCTCACTGTAGCTCTGTGGCTGGCTGGGGAACCTCTGTTCTACATGTGTTTATTTTGGTGCCCATGCTCCTGGGACAGCAGTTACACAGGAGAAGATGTTCTCATGGCAATGACAAAGCTGCAAGAGGGCAATAGAAAACGTGAGGTTTCTTAAGGTCTAGTCTAGCACAGGCACACTATTATTTCTGGCCCATTCTGTTGGCCAAAGTAAGTTCCATGACCAAGCCCAAGGGGCAGGGAACTAGGCTATGGCAAGGGTGTGAATGAAGAAGGAATGAAGAATTGAGACCTATAATTCAATCTACCACATCCCTTTACTTTCAATCTTTCTTTGTCCTTGTGTGTTAGTTGTAGATATTATAAATAACATTCAACAGGATTTTTTAAAAAAAATTCTAGCTTGTTAATCTCTGCATTTTACTGAGTAAATTTAATCTATTTATATTTATTATGATTACTAATATAGTTGGTTGCATTTATGTACCTTATTTATATTTTTTATTTATAATCTTTATCTTTTTTTATTTTCTTTTTCTACCTTCTGTTAGATTAATGAAGTTTTCTGCGTTGCCTCCCAGCCCTACACCCTATTGTTTTTGGAATCTACAGATTGTGTTTCTAAACTTGTAGTGGTCTCCCTTTAAATTTTAATCGATTTATGAAGCTATAATTTTTTTTAAGTCTAAAGTTATTTATTATTTGTACTTTCCTCTTATACCTGACAGGATTCTTAGGCCATTTTAACTATATTTCTTGCATCTTATCGTTTTGTTAATAATTTTAGTGTTACTTTTTTAAAATACAAAATTAGATTGCTATTATTCTTTTATGTTTTTACAGTTAATACACTAGCATATTTTATCAATGTCCATGTTTGCCACTGTGTCTTTCTTCCCATGCCTTCTTTCTGAATTTAGACTTCCTCCTGATGAAAACATTCAAGAAAATAGAAATGATGAATACTTAAACATAGTAAAGTATACGAGGACTGTCTGGAAAGTATCCAGCCATGTTATATTTTATTGTTATATTAACAATGCCTGGATACTTTCTGGACAGCTCTCATACATACTTTAGTCCTAAAATCTATCATCTTACTTACTGGGGAAACTCTAGAAGCACTTCCACTAAGATCAGGAACTCAGCAAGGATACCCACCATATCTATATTGTACTAGAAATATTAGCCAATGTAATTCAACCAGAGAAATCTATTAAAGGAAAAAGAATGAGTAAAGAAGCAGTAGCACTATCTCTATTCACAGATATATAAATAGATATAGATATGTTTGCGAGTGTGTGTGTATCTCTTAGTTCTACTTGCTGAGAAGGCCTAGAATCCATGCAACCCCACTATCCATGAGCATACACAGTATTTGCAGCTTGGTTTCTAAATAGTTTTCATTAAACAGAATCAGAGCTCCTTGGAAAATAGCTAATTCTAGGACTGGAGATGGGAAAGTACAAGATGTGTCTGGAACATTTTGGAGCCAGTAAGCAAGAAAGTTCTCAAAAACAATGATAGTAACATGTCAAAACAACACAGGAGCTAACTTGAAGTAGCTCTCCATAGCCAAATCTGGTACAATTTGAAAGACAAAGTAAATAATGCTGGCAATGAATAAAAACACAATAAGATAATTTATGGGTCCATACTAATATACATAAATAAATAAACAGATAAATGGGGAGAAGGGATAGCTCTTCATTATAAAAAAATCCCAACTAATAAATTAGGACAGAATGATGGAAATAGAAAATTATTGTTTAGCAGATAACAAAGTATTGGTGAAACAATGATGAAAGGTAGGATATTTATATAGTCTCAAAGTATCTCCCTAAAAGATATGTGTTAATTAAATAGGGGAAAATAATATCTTCACAGTGGAGAAACCTGGAAGAGACCACTTAACCAAGTGGTGGCAGTTGACATCGTGAGTAATTGGACAAACTGACATCACATGCCTCCTAAGCCGATATGCTGAGAAGAACATGTCACTTCTATGTCATTCTTGCCAAAAATGCATAACTAACTTCAATTATGAGGAAACATCAGACACGCCCTGATGTCTATAAATGAACTGGCTAGTACTTTTCAAAAGTGCCAAAGTCATGAAAGACAAAGACTGAGGCATTGTTACAAATTAAAGGATACTAAGGAGCTATGGCAGCTAAATGCAACATGTGATCTTAGATTTAATCTTGGACCAGAAAAAGGACATTCATGGGAAATTGGTGAGATTTAAATGAGATATATAGATCAAATAATGGTGATGTATTGATGTTAATTTTCTGTATTGATAACTGCAGTGTTATGTGAAATGTTAACATTTGGCAAAGTTGGGTGGAGAGTGTACAGACATTCTTTGTACTCTTTTTACAACTTTTTTTGTAAACGTGAAATCATTTCACTATAAAAGGGCAAATTTTTAAAACCGAAAAAAGATGAAACGTGGATTAGAAACAGGGAACAAGTTTTAGCAGAAATGATGTGAGATTTGTGTGAGGAGACCTGTACTTGCATCTGTTGGCTCCTCAGCCTTGGACAAGCCACTTAAACACTCAGTTTCTTCATTTGTAAAATGAGAAAAATAATTTGCCTTTCTTTTTGGATTATCAAATGAGATCGACTTGATAAAATAAAATACCCTATAATAAATTCTTTGCAAATTGTTATTGTTAATGATAATGATTATGTACATTGTTCTGGATAAGATCAGAGTATTCAGGAATCAGATCTTTTTCTTAATAGTTATAACTGTTGTGGAAGAGATGCACATAGCAAATTTTAAAGTTTTCCTATGGCATCCAACTATCCTGGCTCACAAATCTGTGTGAACGAGAAGCAAATGGAAGCCAGATCTTGATGGGGAGCAATGGAATGTGATGTATCTGGAGGTGAACCAAATTCCCTGCCATGTGCATAAATGAAGGGCTTAGAGAGCCTTTTAAATGATACCAAAAAAAGAGACTGAGTCTCTTTAGAAAAGGGATCCCAAGAATGACCGCACAAAGCCTGGGTCACATAGATCAACATGTTTGTCATAATATTTTAGTTTTATTTATTTATTTTTAAATTTTTTTTTGAAAAAAGACAGGATCTCGCTCTTGCTCAGGCTGATCTCAAACTCCTTAGCTCAGACAATCCGCCTGCCTCAGCCTCCCAGAGTGTTAGGATTACAGGTGTGAGCCACCGCACCCGGCCAATATTTTAGGTTTAATGTAGAAAGAAATGGCAAGTTCCCATTCTCAGAGGCGAGTATAGGTGACACAGGCATCTGGCTGGAGGTGCCCAGAGTGGCGGCAGAGATGGTATGGGAGGGTGGCCCTGGGGGTTCCATCAGCATAACAATGAACAGAACTTCTGTTTGCAAGGGCGAAGTCTGAGAGGAGACATCACTGAAATGCATAAAAGCTGTGGAAGAAATCACAAAAAATCAATAGGTTTAACAACATCAGCATTAAGACGATAACATGGTTTTTAAAAAATCCACACATACGTTATGAAGGCATTGAAAAGCAAATGACCAAATAGGAGAACATATTTGTAATAAGTATGACAAAGTGTTAATATTCTTAGAATACAAAAATACTTATTATCAATAAGAAAACTTCAAAAGGATCACCAAATAGAAAAAAATAGGCCAATGACATTAACAATACACACACAGACATACAAAGACACATACACACACAATAAATGAGCAACAAGTGTGGAAAAAAATCACTTATCTGGGCACTCAAGAAATACAGATTAAAGTGATATTAAAACATTGTTTTCAGCATATTGATTTGACACCAGTTTTTTTTTAAAGAAAATATTCAACACTAGTAAGGGTGAAGACCAGCATTCTCATGTGCTACTCCTAGCAAGAAGCAGAAATTGTTACGACCTTTTCAAAAAGCAATTTGGCAAGCTGTACCATGAGACAAAAAAAAGTTTATAATCTTTGACCCAATAATTCCCATTCTAGGAATCTATCCTCAATAGAAAACCGGAGATGTGCTATGTTATGTCTGGGTCCAACACAAATAAACAGCAGTTTATGCTGCCTCCCTGAGTTGGAGGTCACTCAGCCAAGGGGGACTCTAACCCTGGAAACCCCAAGCTTGGCCTTCGCCCGGGGTAGGGGTGTGGGAGGGGTTTTCCAGCACCCTGTTGGTTCAGCACCACCCCGTGTCACCTCCCCAACCCCGGCGTGTTCACTGAGGTGCTGGGAGAGCCCCCGTTGTCATTGGCACGATGGCAGAGTGGAAAGCATTTGGAGCTCCTAATAGACAGAAATCCAAATTCTGCTACCTGTTACTTGAGTAATTTTGCCTTTCTGTGCGTCTTGTCTCAGAAAATAATGATAATAGTGATAACTACAATATTAATAACATTTATTGAGCATTTATTAATACTCTATGCCAGGTACGGTTCTAAGCATTTTGCCTGTGTGAATTCATTCAGTTCTCAAGCAACCCTGGTGAGTAGCAATCATTTTGGAAATGAGAAAATGTAGGCAGAGAGACAAAGTGACAAGTCTGGTGACACATAGCTAGGAAAATGAAGTCAGGACTTGAACGCAAGTGGCCTGCTTCCCAACTGTGCTGCCTCAGCCTCAGGTTGCTTTGAAGATCAGGACAGATAAAATATGGGAAAGGGATTTTTCAAAATCGTAAAGCAGGACTTGCACATAAGGCCCGTTTGTTGCTTGAAAGATAATAATAAATGATGTCATCAGGAGCATCTGCTTTGGCAGTGTTTGCTTTTGCTCCATAACTACACATTTAAAAGTGAAATAAAGAAATCCTGACTAGATATAAAAATGAGTACTGAAAAATCTTTCTTTCTTTCTTTAAACCACAAGCTAGTTGAGAAGGGATACCTTGTTAGCTGAGAAAAACGGGTAAAGTTATGGCTTGGGTGAGCTTATTTTCCCTATTTTCCAAGTGCAAATTTTAAGGTAGACCTGAGAGTCATTTTTTCAGCAAAGGGAGGTTTTCTACGGCTCAGTGTGTGTAGACATTTTCCTTTCCCCTTTGCTCTTAGGCCGAAGAAGCTTAATTTAATTTGCTAGTAGTAAGAAAAATGTTTTGCTTTCATGTGTTTTGTGATGTATTAATGTATAAAAAGATTAATTAACATAAAAGATTAATTACAAAGCACTTGAACTAAATGAACTCTAATTACGATGGAAGCTGAACATAACCACTTCATTAGCAGAACAGTGAAAGTGAAAATGGCACATTGACTAGAGCGTGAGGTTCCCAGACGAGTGCCAGGCAAGGAAAGGCCGCCTGTGGTCAGGGTCCAGCTAGCGTGCCCAGTCAGCAGTGCCATGGCAATCTTACAGAGTCCGGGATGGGCCCGCTCGAACACCAGATTGCCTGATTTAGCAAAATTGTGTTTAGAGATGCGCCCAAGTATGCAGTTTGAAACACTGAGTTAGGGACTTGACTGGACTTGGTGGGTTTTAGGGTATTTATTTATCTCTTTGCTTTCTGATAGCTTCTTTTCACCATCCTTTGAGGACACCTCTTCTTCTGTCTGTTTCTTCAACACCGACTTTCCCTGGTAGTCTAGCCTCAGCCCTCTTCTCACCCCTCTTCTCACCCCTCCTGCCCTCCTTAGTTGTTTTTTCCCCCCCCACTTCCATAGTTTTAAGTACTAAGTATATGTTGAATTCTCTCAAATCCTCATCTCTGGATTCTCTCTTGTAAGTTCTTCTAGCTATCATTTATCACCATCTTGATACCTCTGTTGTGGACTGAATGATGATATCAGCCCAAAATTCACATGTTGAAGGCCTAACCCCCAATGTGATGGTATTTGGAGTTGGGCCTTTGGGAGGTAATGAGGTTTAGGTGAGGTCATGAGGGTGGGGCCCCCGTGGTGAGATTAGTGTCCTTGTACGATGAGGAAGAGAGACCAAAGCTCTTTCTCTCCCTCCACCCCCTCACTGCCACGTGAGGATATAGCAAAAAGGCGGCCATCTGCAAACCAGAAAGAGGGCCCTCACCAGGAACCAAATCTGCAGGTACCTTGATCTTGGACTTTACAGCATCAGGATTGTGAGAAATAAATTCCTGTTGTTTAAGCCACCCAGTCTATGGTATTTTGTTATGGCAGCCCGAGCTGAGTAGGACAACTTTGCAGGCACCTCAAACCAAAATGTCCAGAAAGGAGCTTATCCTCAATCCCCTTTCCTGATCTGCGGCAGCCCCATCCACATAGATCTGCAGGTCAGAATCAGGGCATCATTACCTCTCTTTTCCTGGCCTCGTCATTTCTTTCCTTTTCTTTTTTTAAATTTTTTAAAATTGAGATATAATTCACATATCATAAGGTTCACCCTTTATAAAGGGTACAATTCAATGGCTTTTAGTATTTGGTATACTCACAGTCATGCATCTGTCACCAGGATCAATTCTACAACATTTCACTACCCCAGAGGGAAGCCCCACATCCCTGAGCCGTTCTTTCAATTCCTCTGTCCCCCAGCGCTAAGCAACCACTAATCTACTTTCTGTCTCTAGAGATTTGCCAATTCTGGACAGTTCATACAAATGGAATCATACAATAGATGGCCTTTTGTGATTGCCTCCTTTTATCTAGCGTAATGTTTGTGAGGTTCCTTGATGTTGTAGTGTGCACCAGTACTTTATTTCTTTTTATGGCTAAATAATATTTCATTGTCATCACTTCTTGTCTGGGCAATTGTATAAATTCCTGACTTGTTCCTTTGCTTCTAGTCTTATCCCCTCCAGCCCATCCTCCCCACTCTTTCCACAGGAATCCGCAAACGTAAATCTGATTATGTCCCGCTCAAAATCTCCCAGCAGCTCCCCACTGTTTGCAGAAAGAGGCCTAAACTCCTGGGTGTGATGTTCCAGTCCTAGGGTGCCTCGACTGACCTGCCCAGCCTCATATCCCACCCCATCCTCCTGTACCCTTGGCACGGCCATAGGGATCACCCCCTCTGTTCTTTCTCTATTGGGTAACACCTTTCTGACTTTGAAGGTGCACCTCCTCTGACAAGAGTGTCCTTCCTCCCAGACTCAGCCTGTTTTTCAACTTACATGTCATCTCCTCTTTGAGTTTCCATAGGACCTTGAAGATAATTCTATTGGGATATGTGTCACATGCTATAATGATTTATGAGTATCTGTGAGCTCCTTGAGTCCAGGAGCTAAGTTTTGCCCCTTTCTTTATCCTCAGGGCCTGGTACAGAGCCTGGAATACAGGCAGAATTTGATAAACATTTGTTGAATAAATAAATGATTGGAGATAAAAAGACATAATATTTTAAATAGTCCTGTGAGTAGCTCACAAAATAATAAACAATTTGAAGATTTCTGTCTGAGCACATGTGTAATAACTGGGGTTATTAAATATCAGACTGTTTTGAGACAAAAAGAAGCAAAGCTACCATTAACAAGAATAGATATTTTATTGCCTGGAAATGGCTTAATTTACTAATCAAAAATTCACTAGATAACTGCTGACCACTCTATTTCACTTTGACACTAATAGCTGAAGGCTCTCAGTAAATAACTGGTTTGTAGAAAGAATCTTCTTTTGCATTTCTGTGTGCAAGGTGCCTTTCAGCCATACTCAATGAATGTTTATCATGTAATTCTTATAGTAACTGAAGGCATGATCAATAGATGTAGGTATCAGAGGGCTCTGTTGCTCCACACTAAATCTAAGAAGCTGAAGTAGAATTTCTTCTTCTTAAAAAGTGGGTAGCTGACTCTCACTGAATTGATCAGTGAATATACCTTGTTCTGATACTGAAGTTAATTCCATGGTGTGTGTTTGATATGTTTCGAAATTTAATAAACGATCTCAGTTTTGTGGGATTTGGACTCTCTTTAATTCATAGCAACAGTGTGGGAATGTCCTTTTGGAATTCTGAATTAATGGGATTGTAAAAGCTCATTGATTTTGCAAACAGGTTCACAAGATATGTGATATTAAAAGGCAGTTCATAGATTTTATGTGCTGAAGCACCTAAGAAGCCCAACTGAAGCGGTGCTTTTAAATATCAAGAGTTAGTGAAAATCGAAATAGGCAATCTACATGGATTTTTTTTTTTCCCTTTTCCCCTGTGCCTCTCTCCTTCTATTCCTGGAAAATTACTTGAACTAGCTAGCTAACTCTTAGAATGCAAATTCTGGTTAGTAAAGCACTGTAAATTTCCCTCAATCCACTCCCCAGGGCAACTCTCAGTTGTCCCAAATGCTTTCTTGGGTGAACCTGTGGAAGTTGAAGGCTCATAGATAGCAAGAAAGAGAATGAATTTCTATAAAGAGTTTTGTTTTCAGTGTTCCAGTCAAGAGGCAAAGTGTCGTGCACGTTATCAAGATGATTGTTGCCTGACAATGTGCCATTAGACCATCTCAAAATCCTAGTCCTCTGGCACATGGAAAATAGCAACGACACTCAACTTATGAAAAAACTAAGCTTCCGCATACTGTATCCTAAGCAAAGAACTTTCAAGGAAAGAGTTTGGGTGGTGGCACAGAATCTTGATGTTCATGTATAAAAATATGTTTGATTAAATCCTTTTCATCTCTGAACTCATAAAAATATGTTTGACTAAATCCCTTTCATCTCTAAACTCTGAAAACATTGGTTAGTCTTGTTATGCAGGTAATAGTAAGTCTTACATTGTTTTTTGTTCTCTAGCTGTTGCATGTATTAATTTTTTCTTTTCAAATGGATTTTAAGAATACTGAAAAACTGAAAAAAATTTTTAAAAAAGAATACTGAGAGCAGGGTTTTCAATTTAAATCTTTCATTTTCCACTAGTCTGGCAAATATAGTCAGTGCTAGGCTAGACTTTGACACTTACATTGGACTAACACTCCTACTGACAAAAATTATAAACTCTCAAAAATTTCAAAAATTATTCTTTGTCAAAATCCCAGCAAGTTATTTTGTGGATATTGGCGAACTGATTCTGAAGTTTATATGGAGAGTTAAAAGACCTAGAAGAACCAACCCAATGCTGAAGTAGAAGAAAGTCAGAGGATTGACACTATGCCTGGCTTCCAGACTAACTATAAAGCCACAATAACTAAGACATTGTGGTATTGGTAATAGAATAGGTAGATATTTCAATGTAATGGAATAAAGAGCCCAGAAATATAGCCAACTGATATTTGACAAAGGAGCAAAGGCAATACAATGAAGAAAAGGTAGTCTTTTCAACAAATGGTGCTGGAACAACTAGACATCCACATGTACAAAAATAAATCTAGACCCACACCTTCTACCTTTCACAAAATTTAACTCAAAATGGATCACGGACCTCAATTTAAAATGCAAAACTATGAAACTCCTAAAAGATAATATAGGAAAAAATCTATATGACCTTGGGCATGGCAATGATTGTTTAGACACAACACCAAAGGCATGATCCCTGAAAAAAATAACTGATACATTGGACTCCATTAAAATTTAAAGCTTCTGCTTTATGAAAGAAACTGTCAAGAGAACGAGAAGGCAAGCCAGACTGAGAAAAAGTATTTGCAAAAGATATATCTGATAAAGTATTTTTATCTAAAATATACAAACTCAACAATAAGAAAATAAACAGCACAATTAAAAAATGAGCAAAAGACCTGAACCAGCACCTCACCAAAGAAGATATACAGATGAAAAATAAGCATATGAAAAGATGCTCAATATCATATGTCATTTGGGAATTGCAACTTAACAACAAAATACCACTACATACCTATTAGGGTGGCTAAAATCTAAAACATTGACAACACCAGATGTTAATGAGGATGTGGAGCAACAGGAACTGTCATTGTTGATGGGAATGCAAAATGGTACAGCAACCTTGGAAGACAGTTTGACAATTTTTTTCTTCTTTACAAAACTACACATATTCTTACCCTATGATCCAACAATCACACTCCTTGATAGTTAGACAAATGAATTGAAAACTTATATCCACTCAAAAACCTCCCTACAGGCCGGGCGCGGTGGCTCACGCCTGTAATCCTAGCTCTCTGGGAGGCCGAGGCCGGTGGATTGTTTGAGCTCAGGAGTTCGAAAGCAGCCTGAGCAAGAGCGAGACCCCGTCTCCACCAAAAATAGAAAGAAATTAATTGGACAGCTAAAAATATATAGAAAAAATTAGCCGGGCATGGTGGCACATGCCTGTAGTCCCAGCTACTCGGGAGGCTGAGGCAGAAGGATTGCTTGAGCCCTGGAGTTTGAGGTTGCTGTGAGCTAGGCTGACGCCATGGCACTCTAGCCCAGGCAACACAGTGAGACTCTGTCTCAAAAAAAAAAAAAAAAAAAAAAAGAACCATAGGGTATGTCTAAGAATACTGCATGGGAGGCTATCCTTGATATTCCGACATTAAACCTGGTCCTATTAGCTCTTCTATTTAAATGACAATGGGCTCTTGATTAATTATATTTATAGGTATATCATAGGTGATGATTAAAGTAAATTAAAGTAAAATTGGTAGAAAAGACGGTATTTCTCAAGAGTTAAGTTCTATTAAAAATTTTGGTTGCTTTGTTGCTCCCCACCGGCTTCCAATCCAGCTCAGATCCATAGTTAATTGCATTCCATTTCTAGGCTTCCCCAGTACTTTTGAGATAAATACTCAGTACTTACCTGGGTAAGTTCCACAGCAATGTCTTCTCCTGTGGGGACAGCAGTACCATATATTGTTCTCCTGCAGGATCTGGGCTGCAAGAGACTGAAATATACAAACAGAGAATGGCCAGACCCTATATAAAATAGAACTCTGACATATACTCTGCAGCAACCAGCCCAGAAACCAACCAATCATTCACAGTAACCAGTCCAGGAAGCCAGCCTATTACCTGTAAATCAGACTGGTAAGATAGTCAAACCACTGTCTCTAGCAACTATCTCAGAAACTCAAACCATAGCCCCTCTAATAATCAGCCCCAAATGCTGAGGACTTGATTAATAAATGACAGCTTTACTAATTTTTGTCTCTGCTTCTAACTTCAGACCAACCTGAGAAAGCCAAATAAGTACCCTTAACCAATCACATTGGATGCCTCACTTCTAGCTAGCCCGCCTACGGCTTCCCCACACCATCAGCTTCCAGCAAGGGCACACCTAAAGCCTTCTGTTTTTTCACCATAAAGCTTTCTCGATCCTCTGCATAAGTATCTGCTTAAACACAAGTGTTGATGACTGACTCCCTTGCTATAGCAAGCTCTGAATGAACCACCTTTACCTGTTCTCATTTGGTTGGTCTTCGTCTATATCCATGCCTAGTTCCTGGCACCGGTCAGCGTGGTTTGTCAGGTTGATTCTTACATCAGTGCCATGCCTGACCAAAGATGTCACTTTTCATCCAGATGTTGCTTCTTCAGTCTGGAGTTTGATACTCACGTTGGCTGCTCTGGTCACCCACCCAGAGATCAGGCTGTGTTCAACCCCATGGAATACAAAGAGTTGGTTCTTTCTCTCATTGTCACACTGGATTGCCTATCGGGCAGGGCTCAGATGTCACATACCCCGTGCCTATTTAGTCTTCCTTGGGGCTGGGGGTGCACCCCTCCTCGCAACAAGGCAGTCAAGATGCTCTTTTTTTCCCTTGCTAAAGAGGAGGAAATCAAAGTAGAAATGAAATACTTGGCATATCATCTTATAAAAATTAATTGAATTTCACCTCACTAGCATTGAAAGTCATTTGAACGTTTTAGTCAGGTAGATGTTCAGTGTCTGAATGGCTCAAGTTAACCTTTCCTATCATTGAAAATTCTGTGATGAAATCCTTAGGATGGTTACACAAACCTAGATGCTATAGCAAAGAAAGAAAAGAAATCCTCAGGATTGAACAATTTGTACTGCCTTTAATGTATTAGCTGGTATATCACAGGCAATGTATTTATACATCCCTCAATGACAGCTCTTTCCAGCCATTCCCCTTCGCCCATCCCCAGATTGTCTTCTTGTGGTTATCTTTAATTTTCAGAGCCGGGGAAACATTAGCTCATTGTTTTATGGTAAGACAATCAGTTTTCCAGAGTCAAATATGTGCTTCATTTATGGTAAATTTATATCCTCCAGCTTTATTTATTTAATTTATTTCTTGTTCTTCTGCGTACACAATATCTTATTGTTTCAAGGCTGCTTTGTAGTGTAATCTCTATGCAAGCACATTAAGTGAAGCATGTTAAAATGCATCATATGTTGTGCAATCAGTGCAAAAAACCTAGGTGATTTGGCAATCTGATGAACGGATGTCTTCCACCCTGGGCTAAGTTCACATATTTACAGCGATGAAGATGTTGTCACAGCTTACTTCTTTGGAGTTTTCCTTTGATATTGATTGTAAGACACATCTTGATTTCAGAAACATTAAGTCATCAAAAAAATGCATCTTAGGATTAAAACGATGATCACTATACAATGGACAAAGTCCCGTCTCTCCCTGATTCAAAAGCTTACCTGGGTTTTACCATCAGCACGGCTGAGCACTTGAAAAAGACACCACCTTTAGAGGCCTGTTGTGAAAGCCAAAAGCCTGAAAAGATAAACTTAATGCCTCCCTTTCTCTCATTCCTAAAAGCTAGTAGGTCAGCAAGCCCTCCCATTCTGCCTCCAAAATACATCTCAACTCTGCATTAACTCCATCTAACTACCATATTCCAAGGCACCCTCATCTCAGCCCTGGACCACTGCAGGGCCTCGCCGCCATCACCTATTCCCTCTTCTGCTGTGTTCTCCACAGCGCAGGCAGAATAATCTTTTAATAAATGTGTTAACATCACTCTTCTGCTAAAAATTCTTCTGTGGATCCCAGCTGTAAAATCAGATAAAATCCAAACTCGTCCGTGATTGGGCCTGCCTATTTCTCCAAACTCATCTCTGCTTCCCTCCCTGCCACACTTCAGGCCTCCTTCCCATTCCTTGTATGTCACGCTTTTTGCCCTGGGGACTGTCCCCCCCACCAGTACCACCACTTTCTTCTCACTGTTGACCCATCATTTTTCAGGTCTCAGCTTAAATACCAACTCCCCAGAGAGGCTTTCCTGACAGCCCTGTCCAAATAGGTTTTCTCTCCCTATTTCTCTACTTCTGCCACCTGCATTTCTTCTTTCGCCCACTTGTTTCCTTGGCAGCACTCATCATTATGTGAAATTGCACATTTAGTTGTTGGTGAGTGGATTAACATTGATAGGGGAAGTAGGATATTTGTTTTGCCATTAACCAAGCACTTGGCACATAGTAGTGATCCATAATTACCTGTGGGATAAAGGTTTCAAAGGAATGGAACTCCAGACACAGAGAGGACTGAAGGATTGTGTCAGCAGAAAGGGCCCCAAGCCTCAGGCCTAGAGGAAGAAGCATATCCAGTAGAACAATGTTCCATAATGGAAAAAATATTGGCTGGGGAATGAGAGGTCGGACTTCAGGCAGGTCTTGGCTTTGCCATATAATAGATGCCTTAGCTTGAATGCGTACTTAAACTCCCTGTGATTCTGTTACTTTATTTTTGTAAAGGAAACGAGACTGATGTATATGAAATTGCCATGCAAAGTTAACTCATTATTCAGATATGGAGCTAAGAGATCAGTTACAGGTTCCTTATATTAACATAGTTCCTGCCCAGCCCAGACTGCAGGTCTGAGTCCCCTAGCCTCTAGGTAGGGCCACATGTGTGATGTGTTTCACTTCCAGGCCAATGCATCTGATCAGTGCTATGCCTTTTTCATGCTCTCTGTCCCCTCTCACTGCTAAATGAAGAAGATGACATAGTTCTAAGGGATGGCAAAGTTAAACAATGAACAAAGCCTGAGTCCTGGACTGCTCATGTGATGAGAAGCTCTCTGTTGTCCCGAACATCCACCCTGGCCTCTTAGATGAATGAGAAATAAACTCCTATTGCGTTGAGCCACTGCATTTTAGACTTTGTTCATTACAACCGCAGCTGACACAGGAAGCACCTTCTGGGATTAAAATCGGAGACAGGAAGCAATTTTATCTGCCTTGTTATATCACAATTAAGTATATTACAGCATATAAATTATTTACTGCCCAAACAGCAGTCAGCGCTAGTTATATAATCTAAATATCAGTGATGGAGTTTAATAAACAACAAAGATCTTCATATCTATCAGCATTAGTAGAATGAGTTTTTCTAATATGTAAATAAATTGGGAGACAATTTTCCCGTCTTCCGAGAAGATGACCAAACTGCCAAAGTTGAATTATGAAAACCTGCAAAGCAAGTTAAAGGCTCTAATCTTTGTATCCTTCAGACAATGATGATTTATTTTTATTTTTGACACTACATCCTCCTGCTTTTTTTTTTTTTTTTTATCTTTGTCTGCCTTGTTGTTTCTAATAT
Organism: Avahi laniger; assembly: GCA_963575035.1. Classification (NCBI taxonomy): domain Eukaryota; kingdom Metazoa; phylum Chordata; class Mammalia; order Primates; family Indriidae; genus Avahi; species Avahi laniger. The sequence continues at coordinate 14,963 of CAUYSK010043791.1, read as the reverse complement.
TACTTTGAGAGTAAGCCAGAAGGTGGTAAAAGCCTGTTTCTCCAAGTCACGGAAACAGCTGACATCCTGTCTCTCTCTATTAATAAGTAATAGACAGGTGGATGTTTACCAGTGGCTCCAGCTGAATTATGACAAGACCCATCATGAGCTGGGCTGGGAGGCCTGTCTACTGTGTGAGTCAGGGTGGCTCACCAGAACAACTCCCGGTTTTCTCAGCAAGTGGGGACAAGTTCTGACATTGCTGTCTCTCTCTACGGAGTCATAACAGTTGTTTTTGCAAAGGGTATTACGATTATTCTCTCTGCTGATATTTGTCCTGCAGGAAAACTGTTAGATCTTTTGTGGGTAAAGCTAAAGTAATTTCAAAAAATTGCTAAGGATTAACAACAGTATTAGAATTCAGTGTTCTGAGAACTCTACATGCTATTGAGATCCCTGGCAAGATATTGGCTTTTATATGTAGAAGCTACAGGAATGATTTCAGGGCAAAAAAAAAAAAAAAAAAAAGTCTTTCGATGGCACATGGAAGTAACGCAGTTTGTTGTTAAACTCTTGCCTGGGTAAAATCTGTATATGGTAACTTTAGTTCAGGAACTTCTAGGATTTACAGGCATTATCTCATTCATTTTCAAGAAGCCCGTCATTGAACAGCTGTGAAGTATTATCATCCCTTCAGAAAGGTGGTGGAGACAAAGTTCGCAGTTGGCTGAAGATGTTATTCGCAACCAGTGTTTTCTTTAACTTTTCTGAGGCTATGTCTCAGCTACCCAACTGAATGTATGAATGAAAGAGTTGAGGTTTGGAAGGACTGAATGAATCTTAAAGCATGCTGTTCTAGCGTCAAGACTCTCAGTGTTAAGAAAGTACAGATTTTGCAGCTCCTGTATAATAGCAGGCGATTTCTTAAATAGAATCAACCTTGCTTTCAGATGCTTATTTTGCATATCATCAATCTAGCACATTTAATAAATAATAACAAAAATTCCTTGTGTTGCAGGAAGGGAACCCAATAACCCTGTAGGCCCCATTAGCTATGCTAATAGCAACAGTTGAACAAATGAACAGGTGAAAATAGTTGTTTGGGGATCAAATAATACAGCAGTAAAAATGACTATAATATGTTGATAAATACACAGAAAAGGAGTTGCACAAGGAAATTGAGGGAAAAGAAGAACAAGGCCTAGGCTACATACATGTCATCTTACTTGATGGCACAAGCGTCAGAATGCAAGAGTCGGAATGGAGGCAAAGGGGCTGACTCTAGGGTAATGGAGCAATTTAGATTTTTAGATTTTTTCAGTTTGGTTCTTTAGATAGAATATTTCAGAAGAGAGGCATCTGACATAGTGCAAAACCATAGACTTTACTTTTGTCAAGGCTTTTGTTTATATATCTGGCTTTGTCACTCAACGGTTCTGTGAGTTTAGATTTAACCTCTCATTGGTGCGGTTTCCTTATTAATAAAATGGGCTACTTCTATCATTATTGTAAAGTACCCTGATACTAATTATTATTTTATTGCATTTTATTAGGTTGTTTAACTAGTTATTTGAGGGTAAAAAATTCATCTTAGAAGATGAATTATGTAAGAGAAAAGGATGTTTTTTTCTTGTTTAATGATAAAGGATGTTTTTTCTTGTTTAATGATTGTTTTTAAAGATTTTTTTTAACATATCAAGTACTATTATTCTAATATTTACTCAACTTTAACAAGAAAGTTACATATACACTCATTATGTAACAAGTCACATGAGATATATGAGTTGGGGTTCTGCGGGGATTACTGAAATATAGACACTCATTAGTTCAGCCTTCAAGCCAGTCCTAATGAATGGAGTTAGCAAAGTAATATGAAGCAGTAATCTTAAAACTAGACAGTGGATATAGTCAGGTATATTAATATGGGACAATTTAATTTGCATAACTCTTCTATACATTTAGAAATAGGTGCATATCATCTGTGAGTTTACACATACAAATCTATTTCAACAGAGATCACAGCTGTATCCTGTCTGCGGTAATAAATGTCACATGAGAAGACTTTGTTTAGTAAACAAATAGTGCTTTATGTTGAATTGCTATGTCAAAACCAAGCTTCTTAGTCTAAAATTTCTTAGTAGTTGGTAACTTTACCCATGCTTAACTGTGAAGGAAAATGTATTAATAGTATAGGGCACTATTAACATTATTTTCTTATTGAAAGCTATTTTTTTCTTAACCTTTTCAGTTGAAAATTTCAAACATATTTAGTAGACAGAACAGTGTAATGAATCTCTCTGTCCATCACCCAGCTTCGATAATTATTAATTCTGGGTCAAATCTTGTTTCATCTATTCCCGCATCAATTCTCTCTCTCCCTATTTTAAAATTACTTTACTTTTTTGAAACAGTTTTAGATTTGCAGAAAAATTGGGAAGATAGTACAGAAGGTTCTTACATACACCACTCCCAGTTTCCCCTATTATTATCATTATACATTAGTGTGATGTACTTGATACAAATAATGAACTCATATTGACACATTATTATTAACTAAAGTCCATAGTGTAGATTTCCTTAGTTTTTGCCGAAAACCCTTTTTGTACTAGGATCCTACCCAGGACACTATGTTACATTTTGTTGTCTTGGCTGTGACAGTTTCTCAGACTTTCCTTGTTTTTGAAGACCGTGACAGTTTTGAGGAGTCCTAGCAGATATTTTGTGGAATGCCCCACTGTTGGAAATTGTCCGATATTTTTCTCATGACGTAAGACTGGGGTTATGGGTTATTGGGAAGAAGAGCACGAAGGGAAGTGCCATTTTCATTGTATCATATCAAGAGTTACACACTAGTGACATGACTTATAACTGCTGATGTTGGTCTTGATCACCTGGTGGAAGTAATGCCTGTCAGGTTTTCTCTCGATAAAGTTACTATGCCCAGCTCACACTTCACAATTGATTGTAGAGACTTTAGCATTGTTTATTATAGTATAATATTAGATTTTAACATTATTGTAATGTTTACTGAACTTTAACAACAAGTTAAAGGGACATCACTATGCCCAGTTCACACTTATGTCCCCCCTCCTTGAGGAAGTATCTTCATAAATTATTTGGAATTCTTCTGCATGGGAGATTTGTCTTTTCTCCCTTATTTAATAATTGATTCAATTTTTTATTTACAACCATATTATTTTGAAGCAAATTCCAGGCATTATATCTTTTCTTTTATAAACATTTCAATTTGCATGTCTAAATGGTTAGGATTTTTTTGTTTTTGACATAATCACAGTATATAATTTAACACCTAAAAATTAATAGCAATTCCTTGATAGATCATCAAATATCCATTCTATGTTCAAATTTCCAATTATTTTATAAATATCTTTTCAAAAAGAATATTTGTTTAATTCAAAGCCAATAAGGTTTATACATTGTGTTGGATGATATGTTTATTAAACCTCTTTTAATATATAGTTTCCCTCCTTGGTCTCTCATTTTTTTTATAATTTACTTTTTGAAAGATCATTTATGTGCAAAAAACTTTATTTTTTAAAACTTTCATTTATTTGTGTATCTAACAGGTATATTTTTAATTTGTAACATAAATTTATTGAGGAATTAAAATTAAAATGCATTTTAATATAAAAAAGTTTAATACCCGTTAACTCACTAAATACTTACTGAGCATCTGCTGTGTGCTAGGTACTAGGCCAAGTGCCAGGAATATAATGATAAATAAGAATAGAAGATGAATAAGAAAACTACATTTAAACCAAAATTACTTCCTCTTTTTCTTTGCCTCAACATAAATAATGAAAACAAACATTTAATTGGGGGCTTATTTTGTGCCAGGAGCAGGTAAATATGTTTTCTCATTTTAAAGATGAAGAAATCAAATTATAGAGTTTAAGCCAGTAAGATGTTCTAATATGACTTGATCTCAGGGAGTGTAGCTCTAAAGTCTAACTGGGGATTAGCAAATTGTTTCTATAAAGGGACAGATACTTCATATTTTAGGCTTTGCAGACCACAGATGATCTCTGTTCCTGCTTCTGCTTCTCCTTCTTCTTCTTTTACAACCTTTTAAAAATGTATAAAATTCAATCTCAGCTTGTAGGCCATGTAAAATAGGCCACAAGCCGTATTTGGCTCATAGGTCAGAGTTTTCCAACTCCTGCTAACCACTATACCTACACTGCCTCTTGTCAGCATCATAATTGTCACAGTTTGAATACCCTCAGAAGTTTGCCAACCTATGGAGCTTAATTCCTCTTCCTTGGTGATACGTTGGATCCATCTCCTCTTGTTTTCATCATCTATAAAAGTGGCAACAGTAGGCCTGAGTTCCCAGGTAATTTCTCTGCTAGAGACATTACATTGGGGCCTGCATAAAGGAATACAAAGAACTCAAAAACACTAAATGTCAAGGAAATACTAATGTGGTGTTGGTTAATCTGAGTGATTTCCAGGGTACCCAGTGATGAGTGGCCTGACTAAGCAGGAGAAGTTGAATAAATATTTCCTCTTCACAAATGAAGGGGGCAACTTTTGACCTTTGTGATTACAACTCCATTGTAAGATCTTCCCTGTTGGTTAGGTAGAACCCACTCAGCTACTGGGGGTGTTTACAAGGCTGGCAGAGATGCTCTCTGGTGGAGAAAAACACCCAGACAACTCCACGTTTTATTTTAAAGAGAGACCTTGTCCTGGAAATTGTGAATGAGGAAGGCTAGACTCAGTCAGGGCCTGATCGTGGTCATGGCTCTGCGACTAAAGGCATTCCACTCATGGTTCTTTCTGGTCTATACATCTGAAAAATCGTAAGCTATGCTAAGATGTCATGGGTAAAAACTAAGGCTGAACGTAACCACACCAGAGGGCTGGGTATCTCTAGCTACATTTATTGGGCACTAAATGTGCCCCAGACCACACCGAGCAATTTATACACAGTGTCTCAATTGAACTTCATACCTTAATGAGGTTAGTGTCATTATGTTCGTTTTATAGAGGAAGAAATTGAGGTACCAATAGGTTAAACAACATACTTCAAATTATAGAACTAGTAAGACTTGTACTCAAATCCAGATATGTCTGATTACAAAGTTTCAACAGGTAATTTTTGAGTCCCTACTAGTTAAGCACCCAATAAAATCTATAAGTTGTCTTCTAAGCACCAGGCACAGTAGTGAGGATATTATGAAGAACAAAACAAAGTCCCAGCCCTTAAGGAGGAATGTACCCTCTTCTCCCTGGCAGATCACCGCCCCACCTTCCATGTATCTTTCCACCTATGCAATCACCTTCATCTGTGATAACATTCATTATCACATAGTCCACACCCATGTAAATGGATACACACACCCGCTGTCTGCTTTCTTTGCATTTTCCACCAACAGGACAGACAACATGTAGGAGTCACGACAAACAGATATCTTAACCACGGGTCCACGTGTCACCGGAAGAGGCCCCTGATTCCTGATTCACATCCACCTACTGGAGCCTCAGTTTCTCCAGCTGCAGAGAGGAATAATTACACTTGACAACTGTCATCAAGGGAAACAGAAAATTTTTTACCTAGGAACATCCCCAGGGATGAATATTTATTAAATATTTTGTAGTTTGGATCATTATGATATATGTATTTGCTTTCTTGCCATTCCCTATTATCTGATTCACTTCCCTATTTCTCATTTCCATTGATATTAGAATATACTTTTTAAATTTGTAGAATCAGATCTGTGATTTTACAGAGTCACAAAAATATAAACAAGCTACAGTTGTTTAAAAATATGAGCTACTCAGCTAACAATTTTGATCAGATTCAATTACTTGATCCACTGCAAGCTTTCTAAGCTCCTGGTCTCAGTATGTGGTCCTGGAGCTTTCTTTTGTTGTTGTTGTTTTTTTTTTTTTTTTTTTTTTCCTTGGAGACAGGGTCTTGCTCTGTCTCCTGGGGTAGAGTATAGTGGCATTATCATAGCTCACTGAAACCTTAAACTCCTGGGCTTCCGTGATCCTCCTACCTCAGCCTCCTGAGTAGCTGGGACTATAGTCGTGCACCATGACATCTGGTGAATTTTTCTATTTTTTTGTAGAGACCGAGTCTCACTCTTGCTCAGGCTGGTCTCAAACTCCTGGCCTCAAGTAATCCTCCAGCCTCAGTCTCCCCAAGTGCTAGGATTATAGGTATGAGCCACCACATCTGGCCATATCCTGAAGTTTTATATTACTCAGAAACCCAGGGAGTGGAGGCTGTCATTTGACCTTCGTAATGAAAAATATGATTTTTGTAATTAGATAGGCTCTGTTTAAATTACAGTTCTACCACTTTCAAACAGTTGACTTGGACAATTTGTTTAATCTCAAATCTCAGTTTCCTCATTTATAAAATGGGGGTAATCCTTCCTCATAGAATTGTGAAGAAGACAATAAAAAGTGTTTATTAGTACCTGTGACAAGTAAGTATTAAATATTAATCAGTATTATTATTTAAAATAATATTATTATTAAAATGTATAACTGTACTGTAATTTTGAATTGCATGAGTTAATTTTGGTCCTACATTTTGGTCTTCTTTTTTTTTTTTTTATTATTATTCCAAGGTATTGTGAGGGTACAAACATTCTAGTTACACTTTATGTCTTTGCCTCACCCAAATACAGGTTAAAGGCGTGCCCTTCCCTCCCTTTAGTGCTCGCCGTGTCCTTTAGTTGTAGATTTGCCCCCCCATCCCTCTAATCCCTGGAAGGTATTTCTGCCATGTGATCACCCTAGTGTTGATCAGTGAGTACCAATTTGATGGCGAGTACAAATGGATCCCGTTCTTCTGCTCTCGCAGTGCCTCACTTTGGATAATGGGCCTAAGTTTAGTCCAGGAAAGTATAAGAGGTGCTAGATCATCGTCATTTCTTATGATTGAGTAATATTCCATTGTAAACATATACCAAATTTTAGTATACCTCAGAGAGCTAAAAATAGAAATACCATTCGATCCAGCAATAGCGCTATTAGGCATCTACCCAAAAGAGCACAAAACATTCTACGATAAAGACATCTGCACTCGAATGTTTATGGCAGCACAATTCACTATTGCAAGAATGCGGAAACAACCCAAGTGCCCGTCAATCCAAAGCAGCTCTCTTTTTGCCTGAGTTGTAGGAATTCAACAATAATTTCAGTGCACAACAATAGTAGCTCATTCATAAACATATTTTATTCCTCATTTTAAGTTAATTGTTATTCTTATTTAATTTTTACTTTGTGCATTTTACATCTGTTTAGTTTTAAAGTCCCTTTCTTTTTGAAAGATAGTGGGAGTGAATCTATAAAATCCTTACTACATAAGATATCAAAACATATAGATTTGTTACCCCCCAAAACAGATTAATCTAACTTAGGTGTTCATATTGATTTAACTCTTTCTCTGAATTGTGTATATTCTTTAAAATTTCTTAATGAGCTATTCATAAATAGGTGTTAGAATCAATTTATCTTTTATAAAATCTCTTAACTGTGGAGCTGCTTCAGTTGAGACAAGGCAGAGGCAGAGGACAGAATGCCTGGCCCACTAGCCCAGGGGCTCCTGAGGGCTCCCTGAGCACAGCTGGAAAACTGCTACTACAGTGATTCTCAATTATCCCATTAATAAGAAGTCTGATTGTTCTGACCACAAGACATGAGTCAAAACACTACCAAAGAAAATTCCTAAGAGGAAACATTCTTTTTTTGTTGTTACCTTTATAAACCCAGACTTATATGGGGAATTCAGCGATAATAAAGGAAATGTGAAAAAGTTAGGTAAAACTCTCATGATATTATTTTAGTAATAATAGCATTTTTGCTGCTTCTCCTTAAAGCCAAATAAAACAAGGCAATATAAGCTTAACCACTGAAAATTAATCCAGTAATAGTTTAAAAATTGCCCTAAATCTTAAAAACGATTAGATAAAAATCAAGTTATCAAATTTTATTTTCTTACATTGTAGAGACAAGGCAAATGTTAACATCTTGTGTACTGTTGAACTCTTTCACGATCTTGATTCTTTCCTCTGATTTTGTACTTCCATCAAGTCGTCGGTAATCAAGCCCAGATGCCATACAGTATTGCTGCAGCACGTCAAGCAGCTGAGGAGAGGTATGGAGATAGGCAAACATGAATTCTTGTTTTATTAAGTTTCATGCCATTACAGAGATTAGATTTACTGAGTATTAATTACTGGTGTTCACAACTTCTTTCTTATCATTTCAAGAGCAATAAATACTTTTCTCACTTCTGATCCATATATTTCTACCTGTTACCCTGAAACTGGCTTTAATGTTCAGCTACCTTTTTATAAAAAAAAAATCAATCTTCTCATTTTTTTAAACTGAAGCCAAGTAAAAAGAAAATTACTAGTCAAATCATTTATGTAAATATATTTTCATTACTTGTGCTATTTTCTAATTTCTAAAATATCTTAAATCTCTTAAAGAACACTTCATTAGCAGTAACATCTACAGAAAATAAAAATCTAATTTTGAGTTTGCTATTTAACAGTAACCCTGACATAATTGAAATTTAAGTGTCTATTTGAAAACTTGTAAGTTGCTCACCTGACTACCATTTCCTACTGTGTGGTTAAGGCAGAAAATGTGGCTGTAAGCTGTCATGTTTCTTATGTTTTATGCCTCAGGAGTTAGGGATGGGTGAATCAAGAATACACTGTAGATGAAACTCACCTTGGTGGAAAAAGAGAAGAGAAGAACTTTATCTCTGTTTTTCCTGCAATGATTTAAAAGCTGCTGAAGGACCTGAAAATGAACCGCACAGTATCAGTGAACCAGTTCCAACTAAAAGTACACTTTATACATATAAACATCACTTGAGAATTTCTTTAAAATTATTTTTATACAATATTAACCTCAGTCATCTTTTCTAATTCCCTTTATTTTTTCCAAGTTGGAGAAATAAAGTATTAGATATTACATCAAATGTTATTCATCACCATATTGTCAATAAGGAGGTAAAGTTCCCACAGACTTTTATTTCATCTCATCTGGTTTTAATAAAAAGGAAGCATTTTACATTATGGGATGCATTTAAATGGATTAATTTAATTTCCAAAATACACTTGCTTTATACCTACAATATGTTAAGAAACTAAATTACAGAGCAGCATTCCTTTTAGGAAGTATTTAAATTGTCTGTAGATGGATGTAATGAAATGTGTTCAATTACATCTAGGTTCTAAAAGTCTTGATATTTATTTTCTTAGAATAATCAGTCAGATATACACCTCTTCTCATTTTCTCCCATTGTTTCTCTATTTACAGTAAGCTCTGACTTCCAGATTTGATTTTGACCTCAAAATGCCAATAATCTGCCTCCACACAAGGTGGTTATAGGGAGGAAGCAGACAGTCCAAAGCTTTGTGTATAACAGTAACACTATTATTTTTATTTCCGCATCTGGCAGTGTGGAACACTGTGGAAAAGCAATCCGCAGAGGAGCAAAGGAATCTTCCGTACTAAGTCTAAAGTTTTTCTGAACCGTGAGATAAATACTTAAGCAATTTTATCTATTCAATGATAAATATTTAAGCTTTTAAATAAAAAATTTTATATCCAATATAACACTCTCTTAATAGTTGAGGAACAGAAAGCATTGTGCTAACTTTGACTCCTATTCCCAAGTCCCTCAAAAAAAGCTATGGAGAAAAAAAATCTACTCAGACAAGCAATCAAATGGTGAATCAAAATGTCACAGATTAGGTAAACATTATTTTAACATCTGGAGGACATATAAAGTAAGTTTTATATGCATTTAGCTTCACTTTTTTGTTTGTTTGGTTAGAGATAGGGTTTTGCTCTGTTGCCCAGGCTGGAGTGCAGTGGTGTAATCACTGTAACCTTGAACTCCTGGGCTCAAGTGATCCTCCTGCCTCAGCCTCCTAAGTAGCTTGGACTACAGGTGTGTGTCACTACACCCATCTAATTTTTAACTTTTTTGTAGAGATGGGGTCTCACTATGTTGCCCAGGCTGGTTTCAAGCTTCTGCTGGCTTCCCAAAGTGCTGGGATTACAGGCATGAGCCACTGTGTCTGGCCCATTTAGCTTTATTTTTTAATAAAATAACCAATTCTATATAAAGTATGAACATTTGAATCCCACATAAGATATTAACTTTTTAATGATATCTTTAGTTTTATAAAAAAAAATTGAAAAGTACAGACGACTCCCATATACTTCCTCTCCTCCTCCCAGTTCCATGCCCCCACACTTTCTCTTACTAATATAGACATTAACATTAATATTATCAGAAAATATATCATGAATAGTAATTATTAATATTGATGTGGTATATTTGTAACAATTGATGAATGAATATTGATACATTATTATTAACTAAAGTCCACAATTTACATTAAGTTCACTCATAGTGTTGTATAGTTCTATGGGTATAAGGACACATATCCCACCATTACAATATTGTACAGAATAGTTTCATTGTCCTAATTCTCAGTGCTTCGCTAGTTCATCCTTCCCTCCCCTAGAGCTCCTGGGAACCACTGATCTTTTTACTGTCTCCATAGTTTTGCCTCTTCCAGAGTGTCATATAGTTGGAATCATATATTAATAATAGTATATAGCCTTTTCAGACTGACTTCTTCTACTTACCAATATGCATTCCTCCATGTCTTTTTAAAGTTTGATAGCTCATTTCCTTTTATTGCTAAATAATACTCCGAATGGCTACACCACAGTTTGCTTATCCAGTTACCTATTGAAGGACATCTTTTTGCTTCCGAGCTTTGGCAATTATGAATAAATTCATGTATGATTTCTGTGTGGATGTTAAATTTTTAACTCATTAAAAAGTAATTAAAATTTAACCCATTTTAACTCATTTGCGTAAATACCAAGGAGTGTGATTGTTGGATTGTACGGTAAGAGAGTATTTAAGGTAGTACTTTTTATATTTAAATATTCAATATTTAAGAGCTTTGTGAAAACCACTAAACTGTCCTCCAAAGTGGCTGTACCATTTTGCATTTCCACCAGCAACGAATGAAAGTTCCTGTTGCTCTATAACCTCACCAGCATTTGGGGTTGTCAGTGTTCTGGATTTTGGCCATTCTGATAGGTATGTAGTGGTATCTCATTGTTGTTTTAATTTGCAGTTCCTTAATGACATATGATGTTGAGCATCTTTTCATATGCTTATTTGCCATCTGCATATCTTCTTTGGTGAGGTATCTGTTCAGATCTTTTGCCTATTTTTAAATTGGACTGTTTTCTTATTGTTGAATTTTAAGAGTTCTTTGTATATTTTGGATACAAAATTGTTTTGCAAATATTTTCTCCAAGTGTGTGGTTTGTCTTTTCATTCTCTTAAAGATATTAACATCTTATTTATTTATATCTTTTAAATATTTTATTCACAATTTATTCATATCTTCATTTTAGAAAATAATTTAATGTGGCGTATAACCACTTCTTATTGAAGAAAATACAGTCATTCTGCTTCTTTTTTTCTTTACAATTTTTTAATTATTTCAATAGATTTTAACAATTAAGTTCAAGTGGTTTTTTTGTTACATGTTGTTTTTTGAATAACTAAGTGCAAGTGGTTTTTTGTTACATTGATGTATTGTATGGTGGTAAAGTTAGGACTTTCAGTGTACCTGTCACCCAAACAGTGCACATTGTACCCAACAGGTTGTTTGTGATCCCTCACTCTCCTCTCACCTGCTCCCCGTTTCTGTGTCAATATTTTAAACTGAGGATATACTGTATACAAATCCATTCTCATTGTTTGAGGTGGTATCATACTTATTGCAATTTTAGGTATTTTCAAATAATTTACAGAAAGTAATAAGAAAAGTGAATGTTTTTAGACTAGAGGTCTTCATTAGGCTAGTTTAAAGAAACTAACTAAATGAATAACTATAAATCAAGATCCCTTACCATAAATTTCAAAAATGACACTGTATTTAACATATGTCAGAGCCTTAACAATACAGACCCAATGTCTTATCATTCAATTGTCCTCCACAGAACAGGACAATCCACCCGTAAAGTAATCCTGGCCAGGTACAGTGGCTCACACCTATAATCCTAGCACTCTGGGAGGCCAGGGCAGGAGGACTGCTTGAGGTCATGAGTTTGAGACCAGCCTGAACAAGAGCAATACCCTGTCTCTACAAAAAGTAGAAAAATTAGCCAGGTATGGTGGTGTACACCTGTAGTCCCAGCTACTTGGAAGGCTGAGACAAGAGGATGGCTTGAGCCCAGGAGTTTGAGGTTGCTGTGAGCCACGATGATGCCACTGCACTCTAGCTGGAGCAACAGAGAGAGATTCTGTCGAATTAAGAAAAAAAAAAAAAAAGGAATCCTAAAGTTCAGGGTGTTCACAGTGAAGAATCTTGGGTCTAATTTTTCTCAACTTAGAAGGGCCTAGAAAGATGAACATGATCCTTGTGTAAGCCAGGTTTCCTACTCTTTTCTTGGTTCCCCTCACAGTAAGTAGCTCTGTGGCATTTCTCAAGGGAAAGAAAAGTGAGGATTCTTATCAGGTGAATGATGCCACTTGTGACCATCCCTTTGAATGGTAGCTGAGGTCCAAAACCTTAACATTCAAGAGAAAGAGCTAGGGTCATGAGTGTAGCTTTGAGGCTATAAAGACTACAGCACGCATTACATTCACAGAGTCCTTGCAGCTGCAGGCTGATCTATGACAAGGAGGACAAAGATCTTTTATCACCTGAATTCAAAAAGTACATGCAACTCAATTACTTGGACTTCTTAACCCCACAGGCAATAATCCTATGAGATAGGTTTTGCATCACCAAATCAGTATCAACAGATGATGTTGCTAATCAAATGATGAAACACAGTCTTAAACATATATCCCTAGTTTATTACTATCAGTCTCTGTTTTGTCTGTGTTTTCTCATAAAACAAGTAAATTACCTGCTTCCTTCACATGTAAAGATACCTACTCAGCCTTCAGCAACAACTTCTGCTTGCTTTTTCCCATCTAAACATCAGAATAAAATTAAATCTAATAATTATCTTAATCAGACACTGTTATTCCTATGTATATAACTCTAATTAAAAGTCTATTTTAAAAATATATCTTTAATGGATATACAAAAAATATAAAACACAGAGTTATAAAACTATTTAACTTCTGGAGTGGTAATTTTTTAAATGAAGAGTCCACAAGGAATTAAATTTAAACAAACAGCAGTGGATAATGCAGTTTTCAAAGGAAGCCATGATTTCTGGAAATATTCTATTGGCTTAACTTATGGAATAATAGCTGCTCAGTTTTAAACTAATTGGGTTTTTTATGTTTTTTAGTTTAAAAATAATTAAAGTCAATGAAATAGAAGACAAAAATAGGTTATTATTAGGAAATATTATTAGATTTAAATTATTTATTGTGATAATAAATCATGATAGTCTCATTAACATAATTTATTTTAAAAAACATAGAAGTTTTTAATACAATCATCTTTACTATATATATTCCTACCTTCTATTTTGTATCATTGAATTTAGAGGTCCCAAGCAAACTAAAACACAATGAGTTTATCTAGATTAACTGCTAAAAGTATATTCAGAATTTTAAGAAAAACCAAAAACTGACTCCTCTGAATTACTTCTTTTTTATTCCTTTTGCCAAAAGAAATAACTTACCTTTTTCTTAATTATAACATAAAGTTGAGAATTGTTCTGTAAAAATCTATGAATCTCAAAATAAATATTCTTGATAGCTACTAAAGGGCTAAACAAACTAACTCTGTTGCAAGAAGGCTGGAAGCTGTCAGCATTTCAGGTTGCTGTCACAGGCAATGCGCAGAGGCTTGGGTCAAGGTTGGAGAACCTAGCCTTACTTTTCACACCCCTCCCTCATAATACATCACCAAGAGCAGCACAGCTACAGGACAGTTTCCCTTTGTGTAACAGATGTTCCCTTGCAACCTTACAATCAAGGTCTACAAGCAAAATTAAGAGGCAGAAAATCCAGTCTAGGCATAGAGGTCTTGCCTACCTTGAATTCTTAAAGAAGTTCCTTTCTCTAATTCCAAGCTAATGCTTATCCTCACCTACCTGTTTTGCATTAGCATTTAAATTTCTTGTAGGTTATTTCCTTATACATTAGAGGAGAAGCTATTAGATATGTGACAACAACATACAATTTAAAATGGCATGAATCTAATATATCAATAAGGAAATCTTAAGTATATTTGATGGAACTGCTACTGAGAACCTACTATGTGCACACATCTGTATGCAGGATTAATAGTAAGCTGATAAAGGCTGACACAGCTGCACCAGTTGTTTATAGCCACTGTCTCTTCTGAGTGATTGAGTACTTGCTCAGATTATTTGGTGTCCCTGCCATGGCACTGAACAAATATTTTGTGTACCATCCCTCGGTGTATGCAACCTGAAAGAAGAGCCCTTACCTTCATTTTTCCACTGTATTTAGGGTCAGAAAGTGTTTCAAAGGCTGCATCTTTGCTTTTCTGCACAAAATTTGGGAATCTGGAAAATACCTGATCACATATCCTTTTGACAAGTGTTTCCTTGAGGGGAAAAAGTAGAAGGAAAAATATTTCAACTTAACACATTTAAACCTGTATAAACTGAAATTGTTTATGAAAAAAAATTTCAATTGAGAAGGAATATATTACTTTGAAGATTTTATCTTCTCCAAGTCAGACTAATTCAGAAAATCTTAAAGTGATATGTTAAACATATGTGGCTTTGATGAATTCTTAATGATATGGCTAATAACTTTATCATTACTTTTTTACGATTTCTAAAACAAGGAGGAGCCAAATACTTCCAAAGGAGTAAACAGTACTATCAAAGAAGAATATTAACACATTGAAATGCCTTATGATTTGTATTTAACTCAAGCTAGTTTTGAGCCTGGGGCCGCATGAAGCAAAACCCTCAGCTGGTTTGTGAAAATCTTACTTGTT
>CAUYSK010043790.1:0-77404 GCA_963575035.1 Avahi laniger | reverse complement strand
GGGAGCTGTGATCTTTGAAGTGTGGAAGATGCCATTCATTAGGGCCTGGAACACAGAGAGGGTTAATGGTATTTGAGGCTAAGTCAGAAATGGATAGCTGTCTTATGCTTGCCACCATTTCAGATAGAGTTGCTTTTATGTCTTCCCCAAGTCACCTTACCAGGTTAACCTTAGCAGAGGGGCCAATCTTAGTAAATATTGAGCCCCCCCCGAGATAGTCCATGGATAAGGAGTGAGTGGAGATCCTGCATCGCCACTGTAAATATTTTTTTCAGCACTCTGGAGGATACTCTTCATTATTTACTTCCTTTCAAACAGCAGCAAGGCACTAGAAAATATTAGGGGAGGAGATTAAATACCAGAAAAATGGTTTCTGCCAATATATTTCCTGAATACTTGCATCTTTAATTCTGAGAGGAATTGTGCATGTTCCAAGTTCTTAGACCCTACCTAATACAAGATGAAAAGTAAGATAAAAATGATGACATAATTGTCAGAGGATGAGAGGTGGGGACGGCATGGGAGCTGGGAGGAAGATACTTTCCTTGTTTTCACGCCATGGTTTATTGGAAGGAACACTGGTTCTCTCATCAGTGCCGAGTTATCACCATCCTGTCAGTTTCTGGTTTTTCCCCATGGTTCTAGTTCTATTTAGTGGTTTTGTTGTGTGTGTTTTTTTTTTCTCTCACTTCTGATATCTATTTCCTAGGCAATCATGCATTTTTTTCTAGATGTGTGTATTTAATGTCATAAAGTTGTGCATAATTTTCTCTTATAATTTAAAAATCTAATTTATACCTATATTTATATCTTCTTTCTCATTTCTATGTTGATTAATCATATCATCTCTCTTTTTGATCAACTATTACCAAATAGACTTGGTTTTACTGATTATGTCTACTGACTTTGGTTTTCTGTCTTATCTGTTTCTTCTTTTATCTCAAATATTTCCTTCCTTCTGTATTTATTGAGTATACTTTTTTGTTTTTGTTTAATTTTAGCTAATTCCATGGTTAATTTTGGCATTTTCTGCTTCTTAAGATTGCCATATTAGACCTTAAATTTTCCTTCAAGCACCACTTAGATTGTATCCATAAGTTTTCATATGTACTGTTCTTATGATTGTTCATTTCTAAGTAGTTTGTAATTTCTTTTTTAATGTAAGTTATGAATAAGGATGATGTTTAGTTTCCAAATAAAAAATCATATTTATTAAGAAATTGTAATTCTAATTCAATTGCCTTTTGAAGTGAAAGAATGTAGCCTGTGTTTTTTCTGTTATGGAAATTTCATTTTTGTTGTTAGATAATCTAATGCATAATAGATTTCTGTGAAGAACCCATTTATATTATAAAATAGTGCAATAAAGTAATAATTTTATTATTTGAGTTATTCAAACTATTTTTATTCTTAAGTACATATTTTATATTTACATTTAAATTTTTGAAAAGATGAATTAAAATCTCTCATGATGATTATGAATTTATAAATTTCTCCTGTATTTCAATGATTTGTTGCTTACTTACACTGTAATAATGTCTTGCTAAGTATATACATATCTTCTTAGCATAATTTAATGACTTTATGTTGCATTTTGTCTCATATTAATATTACTTTTCCAGCTTTCTTTGTGTTTACATTTTTATGATATAGAAAATGTAATTTTTAAATTTAGTTATTTCTGTCTTTATATATATTTTTCTCCATATTGAAATATAATTTAAAATTAAATCTGATAACTTCTGCTTTTTAAATGGGGAATTTAGTCTATATCATGGAAATTACTGATATGTGTTTGCTAATTTATTTTGTTTTCTTTTTACTATGTTCTTCTGTTCCTGTTCTTTTTCTTCTGTGAATTTTTTTTAGCTTATCAAGTTTTCTTTTTTTCATATTGATAGTTCGGAAGTTTTTGATTCTATTTTTATTTTTTATAGATTACACTTTAATTTTAAATATACATTTTAACTAATTTTTTGCAAACAATATTTGAAAATGATTTGCTGGCATAGTCTGTTAATTTTATATCACATCTCTTCTTTTTTTATTAGAAGTAATTACCAAATTACCAGTCAGTTATATCTTGTTCTTTCTTTTCTTGGTCAGCCTTGTGATTGGTTTGTTAATTTTACTGTCTTTTAAAACATTTCCTAGCTTTGTTGATTTTCGGTATTTTATATTTGTTTTCTATTTTATTGACTTTTATCTTTATTTTTTTTTATTCATTGGGTTTAATTCCCTCTCTCGCGCGTGCTCTCGCTCTAGCTTTTGAGATGGATAATCATAGCAGGATTTTTTCTTTTCGTGTGTGTGTGTGTGTGTGCACGTTTATGATCTGCTTTAGGTGTATCCCTTTAACTTTTGATATGTTGTATCTTTATTATTATTCAGTTCAAAATATTTTCTAATTGTCATTATTGTTTTTCCTGTGACTAATGAGTGATTTAGAAATGTGTAGTTTAATTTTCAAACAGTTGATAATTTTCTTGTTATCTTTTGTTATTTATGTCTACCCTAATTCTACTCTACTCTAATTTTACATTAGTTAGATAGCAAGTCCATATTTCAATCCTTCAAAATTTATTAGTGCCTGACATGGTGGCTCACATCTGTAATCCTGGCACTCTGGGAGGCTGACAGGGGAGGATCCCTTGAGCTCAGGAGTTTGAGATTAGCCTGAGCAAGAGTAAGACCTTTTCTCTACTAAAAAAACCTGGAAAATTTAGCTGGGCGTCATGGTGTGCACCTGTAGTCCCAGCTACTCAGGAGACTGAGGCAGGAGGATCACTTGAGCCCAGGAATTTGAGGCTGCAGTGAGCTAGGCTGATGCCACTGTACTCTAGCCAGGGCTACAGACTGAGGCTCTGTCTCAAAAAAAAAAAAAAATTATTAGGACTTCCAAGAATGTGATCATCTCTTAAATTTTCTCTGTTCAATTTAATAAACTAGATTATCTTTCACAAACTTTGGAAAATTATTGACCAGTATCTTTTTAAGTGTTTCTTTTTACCTATTATATCTCTTCTCTCTTTCTGAGGCTCCAAATTCACATATATTCAAATTTTGTACCATGTTTCATATATCTTTAATACTTTTTTCTGGGCTGAGTGCGGTGGTTCATGCCTGTAATCCTAGCACTCTGGGAAGTCAAGACAGGAGGATCACTTGAGCTCAGGAGTTCCAAACCACCCTGAGCAAGAGTAAGACCCAGTCTCTACTGAAAATAGAAAAATTAGCTGGATGTGGTGGTGTACGCCTGCAGTCCCAGCTACTTGAGAAGCTGAGGATCACTTGAGCCCAGGAGTTTGAGGTTGCTGTGAGCTATGATAGTGCCACTGCACTCTAGCTAGGGCAACAGAAGGAGTTTCTGTCTCAAAAATAATAATAATAATAATAATTTTATCCTGTATTTTTAAATTCTTCATTATCTCCACGCTTCACTCTGCATATTTTCTACAGATCTATCTTCTAGATCATTAGTTATTTTGTACACTGTATTTAATCTATTGTTAAAGTTATATGTTGAATTCAATTATTACATCATTATTTAGTCCTATAATTTTTAACTTTAAATATCATATATATATATATTTCAGTCTCCTGGTGAAATTCTCTTATCATATATTTTCTTCGATATATTTACATTCACATTTTTCTGGGAAGCCTGGTGTGTGATCATCTGTGGCACCATTTCTATCATCTGTTTGATACTTTTGGTGTTGTTATTATTTTTCCTTGGCTTTTGATCATTTGTTTTGTGTCCTGAAATTCCTGGCTGGTGATCTTTTATTGAATACCTCACACTGTACATTTTTAAAAACATGTATATATTGTAGATGTTGTTATATTTCTCTCCAGAGAAGCTTCTATTTTCTACTAGTCAACAATTGAAGTAGAAGCATGTAACCTTGTTATAATCTGGGATTGGGATAATTTGAGGATAGGTTTCATGCTTTCTGTTGATTCGTCTAATTTTGATTTACCTTTTCTCCTAAAAGATATCCCTTCAGATATATCAGCTAAAAGTCTAAGATATTTGTAAGTGCCTATCCTCCCTAATGGACCTGAATTCTAACTGAATTCTCTCTGAATCTAGATTATGTTAGATTTATTTTTTAGCCTATTGCTCTCTTACACTTAGAATTCAGTAAAGTCTCAAAGAAAAAATTGATATAAAATATCTGGTCCACTTCTCTATAGTGCCCTGGAATCATGGGTCCTCAAGTCTGGCTGCATTGATAACCCCTGCTTCCAGTTTTCTTCTCTCTGGTCCCACGAGACTGCTGAAAGGTTTGTCTAAACATTTCTGTCTTCCAACCTTTGTACATAGAATTAGCTCATGCCCTATAAATAAAAGAAGCGGAGAATGTCAGAATTATATCAACATGCTTTTAAAATTTAATTTAATTTATTTATTTTTAGAGACCAGGTCTCTCTCTGTCACCTAGTCTGGAGTGCAGTGGCCCGATCATACCTCACTGTAACCTCCAGCTCCTGGCCTCAAGTAATCCTCCTGTTTTGGCCTCCCAAGGTGCTGGGATTATAGGCTTGAGCCACCATATCCAGCTAATGTGCTTTTCTTATTTCTTTCTAGGATCTCGGTCCCCTGAGTCTTGGCTATACTGGCTCTCCTTTCATGTCTCCAAATAGTCTCTTTTTTAAAACTTTATTATTCTTTTATAGTTATTCTCTGTGGTTGGATGTGTTTGATTATAACTACTCCTCCGGAGCTAGAATCAGAAATCCTTCATTTATTGAAATTTTAATTTTAATGATAAAATGTTAGCTTTTATAATATTTATTTGATACTTTTTGTGGCTGTGTTGTTCTTTCAAAACTTTCCAAAGATAATAATTATTTTCATTTCTAATATCTTCTTCCCTTAGCTCTATTGGATCTATTCTCTTTGTAAGGTTTCTTGGTTCTCCTTAAGCATTTGCTCATTCTTGGTTGTCTGTTCATGTGTATTTGGATCCCAGTTTGCCTGCCTGCTTTTGTTGTCAATAGCCTGCCTTTGGTGACTGCAGAGGGGCGGTGGTGCTACTCAAGAATAATGTGCTGTCTTCTGATTGTAGGGAATCCCCATTCCTTCTAGTGGTCAGTGGTTAATCAGGTATCACATACTTCTCTGCTCTGATCTAGTGCAAACTCAATGATAAACATTTTTTTTCTTTAAAGATTAACTTATCCAGCTCTCTGGGCCCATGCTTTCGGCTAGATCATTCTGTCAAGCTTTAGAAGTTATAGTTTTAAGAAAGTCAAAGCTGCTCTAGGATCCCCACTGAGTTTTTTGGGTTTTTTAAAAAGAGAAAGTAGCTGATTAATAACAGCAAAAACCTATAAATTCTCAATTAAATATCAATTTAAGTGCTTTAATTAAGTCTTTGTTATTTTAAAGAAATTTGGCCCAACTCTATTAGAAAAAGGATGACTTTCTGATTTGGAGAAGATTCAAGTCATGTTAATACTGCTCTTTCACATCTTTCTATATCTATGGGGACCAGATGGTGTGTGGTAAGGATATAGACTTTCAAGTCAGAGAAATCTCAGTTTGAATCTATGGTTTATTTCATGTGTTGTGTGACTTTTCAAAAATGATTGTATCTTGAAAATGACTTCTTCATTATCATGTAATTCTCAAAAATCAACCCATTCCTACCTTATAGGATTATTGTCAGGGATTAAATAAGTACAGAAAAGGTTTGACATAATGCTGCTGTAACTGATCCTCAATGATTGATAAATATTATAGTTGTAGTTATTAACGGCATCTAAACTCATCTCTTTAATCAACATCTGAAATCTTTGAGATTCTATTAATGTGTTTAACCAAAAATGAACTATACTTAACAGAATTTTTCCCACTCACGTTAGTTTGCTAGAACTGCCGTAGCTTAAGTACCACAGACTGGGAGATTTAAACAACAGAAATTTATTTTCTCGCAGTTCTGGTGACTACAAGTCTGAGATCTAGGTGTCAACAGAGTTGGTTTCTTCTGAGTCCTCTCTCCTTGGTTTGTAGATTACTATCATCTCCCTGTGTCTTCACAAGTCTTCCCTCTGTGGGTCTGTGTCCTAATTTCCTCTTCTTATAAGGATACCAGTCGTATTGGATTAGGGCCCACCAAAATGATCTCACTGTAATTTAATTACCTCTTTAAAGGCTCTGTATTTAAATGTAGTCACATTCTGAGATACCAGGGGTTAGGACTTCAAAATATGAATTTTGGAGGAGACACAATTCAGCCCATAACATCATTTCTTCTTGGTTCTTTCTGTATTAAGTAATATCACCAGGAAAGAAGTAGTATTTGTATAACATCTTATGCCTCCGTAAGAGCACCTGCACTGAGTTACTGATCTAATTATTTTGTTTTTAAAAAGGGTTATAGATGAAGTATCTATTTGAACAAGATCTGGTGCCTTTTACAAAACTCTAGTTGAAACCATTTCCATAATGTTATCAAATTTCCTTAAATAATACAATCTAAACAATACATTTCTCCTAAAATTTAAATTTTAGCAGAGCTTCCATCTCTGGACAGAGATAAATATAAAATTGAAAATATTTTCTTTTTGCACTAGCTGCTAGATGGATAGATGATAGGAGATACAGATAAATGGATTTAGATAGATATATTATAAAATACAGTTCAGAGATGAATTTTATTTCTGTGATAATTGTTTCCTTTTCCTTCTTTCTAAAAATGTTCAAATTTTTCTTTTTGTCTTGAAAATATTGTTTGTTATATTTTGATGTCTGTTCAAATGATAATTAAAGCCATCGTCATAACTCTCATTCTCTGTTCTTATCATGCTGCTGCAATAATAAAGGGCTAACTGGCATCAGGGAAGTAGGATTCCATGGAGGAAAAGACGGAGAAAAATACCTGTAAAGGAGAAAGTGATGAGCACTGAGAAAGTAGATACCTCATATTCATTTTATTGTACCACAGTAGAAAATGCAACAACACGGTTTGGTAAATTATTTTTACTGTTTCTATACATAATTCTTGTATAGAATAATAAAAGATTAAAGATTACATTTTATATAAAAATTCTATACTTTAAAAAATTTACTTTGTTTATAAAATTTTTATCAGTCTTTAATAAAAATAATTTACTAATCCAAACATTAAATATCACTTATGTTTAATTGTAATCAGTCACTATAAATCTAATATCTATTCTTTGTTCTTTAGAAGATTTTGAGCTTCTTTACAATTTTCCTTTCCTATCCTGAGAAAAGCTGATATTCTACATGTTGGTTGATGCTATATCATTCTCTGCAGCTGGTTACTGCCGTTCCCAATAAGCCTAAGATTGAAGATTCAGATCTTATGGGTGAATCAGTCCAGTTCTGAATCCTTGGTCTTTATTCACAATTCTGCATTCTCAGCCTTTGATTTGACTCTTCATTTTGCAAATGTGTTTTGAGCCAAAAGGGGTTGTGATGAGAGACTGTGAAAGGCTCAGAGACAGTTCATCCCTGTCTCCACTAATGATAACACAATGTAATGTGTCTGACCTGCTGATGGGTCAGCAACATTATGATTTCTCCCTGACAGGAGAAACACAACACTCAGGACAGTGATTTTCCCCAGAGTGAAACCAGACTATAATTCTCTGAATGTGCTGACTCTAGAGTCTTCCATAAACATGAAGTATATTTCCTTATGAATAAATAATTTTTTGCTTGTATTTGTGTGTGTGTGTGTTCCTATTAGAAAGGCTAAAAAACTTGAAGCAGATTTTGAGAGAGCACGTCTGGTAAGTGTTCGTGGTGTAAAGAATGAACGAAAATGAATAGAGAACAGGATCAAGTTAATTAGTGGCAATCAGCACTATCGTTTATTGATTACTGAATGCCAGGTTCTGTGCCAATGTTACATATGTTGCCTCATTAAATCCTCTGAGTTAGGACTATGGATACCTAGAAGTAGTGTGAGTGCAGTACCCTCAGGTATACAGTTAAGTAGGAGTGGGACCCAGGGCAGAGCCCGGAGCTCTCATATTCCCAAACTGGAGACCATTGACTTTTGGTTTATACTATCAATTGCTCCACTGAGAGCAAAATGATCCATTGCTATCATATTTCCAGTTCAGAAGAGCGTTATGGTTATCTGGGAAAGATTAAGTTTCTCTTTTAGCCTGGAAGTCAATATGAGAGGAGATGGGCCCTCCAATTTTCCTGTATTTTCTAGTTAGTATCTTATACGTTTCCTGTTTGAAACTACATGGATTATTTCCTTTAAATGCCAAATTTGAGAGTAAGAACCCACACCATTTCAAAAAAGTATAGAAAATATATTTTATCTAGGCGATGTTCTAGGTGCTGAGTTTTCAACAGTGAACAACCAGGTAAAAATCCCTGGACTCATGGAATGTTTATTCTAGCTAAGGGAAATAGACAATACATAAATTAAATGAGTAAAATATACAGACCTTTATGATCAAAAATTTTAGTTTATAAGGAGCAAAATAAAGCTGGGGAATGCTGGTAAGAGGCTGGGGGTTACAGTTTTTAATGATGTGTTCAGGAAAGGTTTCACTGAGAAGGGGCACATCAGCAAACAAGTGAAGGAAGTAAAGAGGCAAGCCGTTAAATAGAAAAGGCTGAAAGTGGAAGCATGCCTAGGATGTTCTGGGATCAGCCTGGCTGCCAGTGTGGCTGGAAGAGAATGAGTCAAGAAAAGAATAATGCCAAATCATTCCAGAAGACCTTGTGGGCCATCATAAGATACCATCAATGGGAAATCATTGCAGAGTTTAAAGAGTAAGAGTGACTTAATCTGGTTTATGAATAATGAGATTATTCTAGCCCCTGTGTTAGGATTAATCAAATGATCAGACCAGACAAGAACATGAGCAGAAGAAGAGAGATCACCAGGACAGCTATAGTACTGATCAAAATGAGAGATGACGGTGGCTCTGAGCAATGCAATATCAGTGGAAATATTAGAACATGACCTGTCTGAGCAAATTTTGAAGGTAGAACCAATAGGATCTGGTCATAGGTAGGGTGGGAATGTAGAGGAGGAGCAAAGGACAATTTCAAGGTTTTTATCCCATGAATTACAAAGATGAAATAAATGAGACATGGGAGACCACTGCATGAGCAACTTCAGGGATGAAGGTGGGGAATCAGAGGCTTGTTAGCTTCAGATGCTGTCAGACATCCAGGGGAACCACCCAGAAGGCAATTGAATTTCCTGAGAAAAGCCTGGAATTTGTCGGCATGTAAATGATTTTTTAAAGAGGTCTATCTACATCTTATAATTTGTGGAGCCCAGTAAAAAGTAAAAATGCAGGCCTCTTTGTTAAAAAATTATTAGAAATTTCAAAACAATGACAGCAAAGCATTAAACCAGTCATGGGTCCCTTCTGAGTACAGGGACCTGTGTATAAGTGCGCACCCATGAAGCTGTTCCTGGTTTAAGGCCATAATTCCGACTGTGATCAGCAAGAGAGCAATGTAGCTAGATGGATGGATAGATAGACGACCAGGGACTGAGCTCTGGATATTTCAATGGAAGACGCTAAAAAGATAAGGAGGATACCTGAGGATTGACTGACAGGCAGATGCTAGGATGGTATTTGATCCAAATAAAACAGAAACAATAATAAAAGATTTGATGTTGGCTTGGTGAGGGTTCATCAGTTTCTAGGGTCAACTGAAAGAACTGAGTGGTTGCCTGTGGTTTTTGCTGCTTCCCAATTGCTAGAGGAATTTCATAAGAGTTTTGATTATTGCATGATGGGTTGATTTGGGCTTTTACCACCCACAAGGCAATTCCAGTTTCTCTGTAAATTTCTTTATCTTTAAAAAATGAATTGCTTCTAGTAATAAATGATATTTTGAAGTCCATTAGCTGCTTAAAATCAAATGAAAATCCATTTTTTGGTGCAAGTGTCACTGGCAGACACACAGATGAGGAAACAGGTAACAGAAGCATAGGAAGGCAGGCTCTGAGTGTTAATGTAGCAGAGGTGAGATTTAACCATCCAAGACATGACAGAAATACTCAAGAACAAACAATAAATTGTTTCTTATGACATGTTATAAATTTGCTTTGAGTGTTAGGCCTCAAAATAGATCATCTTAGTTACTAAGGGGTTGAAACCATACCAGGTTGGATGTCAGAGTTTACAGAGTTCTGTGTGCAGGTAACTGGTTGAAAGCGAAAGACTAATTTTTATGCTGAAGAAATATAATATTCTCCCTCTCACTCTTCCTGGAGTCTTTGGATTCCACGTCATGATCTACATTTAGTCGAGCCTGGATGTGTACAAATGACCCATTCAGAGGATGAAAAGGAAGCTCTAATAGGTCCCAAAAAAGACATCATGTTAGTGTGCTCTATTGTGCCAACTTCTCCTGCCTTATCCACAGATTGCTTAAATCTTCAGTGCATCTGACTGCTTCAGGTTCAAAATGTCCATGCGGCATGGAGACAGAGGCAGTTTCAGGCCATCAGTGGATGTGACAGAAATGACACTCCTTTTCCTCTGGGTATTAGTGTTTTAAAGTGACAGAGCAGGAGGGAGCACATAAAAGAAGGATGGGAAGGAGGAAAGTATTAACATATCCAGTAACACCGCTAGTATCTCTTGATGAATTTTTGTGGGTTAGGGGGAATTAACGTAGTCCCCCTTCTGCATTCTGGTGAGCTGTAACTCTGAGACAGAGAGCTGTTGTGTTAATTCCAGGAATGTAGCCCAGGCAGTGAACATGACCTTGACATCAGCAAATAGATTTGGCATTTGGACAAAATTTTATTCTGCCTACTTTGAAGTGAGATTACAAAGACCTTTTCCTGGACATCATGTAGGCAGAGCATGGCTATCAGCTCTTCACTAAACAAAACTGTCTAGTTTGGATAATTGTCTAATAGAGCCTTCTCTTGTGCTATACATCTGAAAAGATACTTTGTTAACATCCTTTTAGATTCAAAGTTGTAGGGTAAATAATCTTTCTTAAGCTATTCTGTACCTATAAGACATTTTATAAAGATTATAGCATTCTACCCTGTAACTCCTCTGTAAGAAAGATATTATTTCTACCCCATTGCATAGATAAGAAATTAAAGGCCAGAGAGGAAAATAAGATCATACGTTTGTCCAATTACCACATTAATTTTATTGGTTTGGATTGTTGCCTGGTGGGTTGACTTGGGTGCTTTTACCCACAAAGCAATTCAAGAGTTTCTCCATAAACCTCATCTTTAAAAAAAAAAATGTAAGTGATGGTTCTGGAATTTAAACCCAAGTCTGCTGGAACATATTCCCTCTCTACATGGCTCAAGTAATTAGAATTTTCTATAGATATACAAAAATACATGAGTTTTTTGCAATCAAGTGCTCATTTTCAATCTTTTAATATAATCTGTCCATTTTTTCTTAAATATTAGAGATATTCAGAATCTTATAATCTGTGGTACTAAGGATTTAGTTCCTCTAGAATGACAGTAGGTGGCATTTATTTATTCATTTATTTATTTTGTTTTGCCATTGTTGGATTCACTGAGGCTATGAAATATATGGCTTTTTTTCATTTCAATAGAAATTTAAAGATGGAATTCAAAAATTCACTTTATTCATGGATTACAGTCCAAGGACCTGTAACAAATGCTAGGCCTCTGTAAAGTTGTGGATTTTGGGGTATGATTTTTATAGATGCGTTTCCTGTGTCAAATTCACATTAAAATTTTTCAGATGCTGTTTTAAGAGAGCATAAAATTAAAATCAGCATTTTTGTGTAATTTGAAAGTATAGTGTCTAATGAAGAGCTTGGTACACTAAGCATAGCACTGTTTAATTCTAATGTCTATGTTTATTACATCTTTCATTGAGTTGACTTGC
This sequence comes from Avahi laniger, assembly GCA_963575035.1. NCBI lineage: Eukaryota > Metazoa > Chordata > Mammalia > Primates > Indriidae > Avahi > Avahi laniger. The sequence goes on along the minus strand of CAUYSK010043790.1, from coordinate 65,542 downwards.
CAAAAGGAGAGACTACAGTAATGTCTTTAATGAAGAACCTCACATTGCAGAATTTTTTTCATGCCTAATATTTAGCCAGATTAAATTTATGATATATTACAGAAACTATTTTGATTAAGGGAAGAAAAATATAATTTATATTTTTGGTAGCAAAGAAAATTTACAAGATTTTAAAAACATAAAGGTATTTATGTACTATTTAGACTAGTACTATAGATTTTAGCAAGAGTAACAGATTATGATATTAAAAAATTCCAACTAATCAGCATGGGTATTCTCATAATTTTATGACTGTTTGATATCTAGATTTTGTGTATTTTTTTGCTTTTAAGCTAAATTTGCTTTCTAGGATCTGGATGGAACAAAACTGATGGTTGCCTATATGTGTGGCTTTGGAATATTTATGTGTATGGTTTGGACTTTTACATATTCTTTTTTTACCTTTATGTCTTTTCTTTGAAGCCAATTTTCTGGATAAATTTTTGCAGCAATGCTAGCTTGAAAATAAGTAGGAATTCCAAGATGAATTAACACATGAGATTCTTAGGTGTACTCATAATAATAGGTTGCTTAAAAGTAGATGATAAAACTTGGGGAGATTTATGAGGTTTAAAGGCACATATCCACATCTCATAGGGACCTTCTTAATTGTAGTAAATCTTGTCAACCTGGCTAAAGGGTATTCCCATACTTACAATGAGGTCTTATGCAAGGGTATCCTTAGCTGTAGATGGACTGAACATTAAACTCAGTAATCTGCATGGTATGATTTCACACACAAGGACAGTCTCTTTACTTGTATCTGAAGTTCTCTATAAGGTTTGGACACTTCTTTACCTCAAGGCTTTGCCATCTGTTAAGAGAAACCATCTCCTCTAGTAAAAGGCAACTCTAATGCTGATTCAGGTATTTGCTGTTGAGGGCAAATGTTTTTTGATCCTTTATCAAAAAGGACAGAATTAGCTTGGCTCTTCAGGATTGCCAGAAGAAATTTGACTAGTACCATACATTTTATCAAGACTAACAGATTAAAACATAAAATTCAAACTAATCAGGACCATTTTCAAAGGCATTCTTACAGTGAACAGATCTATTAGTGGGGCTCATAGATATAACAAAGGAGATGTCTTCACAATCCTTAGATGCAATGTCTCTGTGGCCTCAGTATCCCAAGTTATTTGGGGAAATTATATTTCACACTCAGGACATGAAAAATGGAAGCAGATCAAAGGTTTTTGATTTTCGAGATTAAAATATTGTTATGTCTGCTTCTATACCATGACAAAAAAACTAAAGCAGTGGAGTTAGTTTTGGTTTTATGGAATTCTTAACCTCTAGGTTGTAGAAAGAAAAATCTTCCAGAGAGACTTCTCTCTGTAGGTACCAGAACAGTTTATTTTAGGAGGATAGGTGTAAGGAATGAGCTCAAGGGAGAATTTTCTTAATGCAGAGGCCAACACCCTATCCCGGAGTACATATCTGAATCTTGGAGGAAAGAGGGCTTACATATTTTGTAAAAGCACCTGCATTTATTTTGATTTGATGTGATTATTGAGAACCCTCTAGAAGTGATCTTCAGAGGGGCTGTCAAAAAAAAAAAAAAATCAAGCCCTGATGGTATGCCAGTGATTTCTCAGGTTTGATGGTTAGAATCATATAATGATGTGAAGATGCAAACACTATCTTATTCAAGCAATCGTGTGCAATAGTGATATTCTGGAATGTTTCATTTCCACTCCAGTTCCACTATATATAAAATTTACCTTCCAGGTTAAGCTTACTGCTAAAATAATTCTTGACCCACTGGTAACTTTTGAAGAAGGTCTTTGTAACATCAAATGTAAATGTTTTGCCAGACTGACTTTGTCCTCTTCCTTATGAATGTTTATTTATAATCCTAAAAGGAAAGTAAGCTCCGCCACCATCTTTTTTAAAAAAAATTCCAAAATATTAATGGGGTACAAATGTTTTTGTTACATGGCTTGAGTCAGGACTATAAATGTGCCCATCACTTCAATAGTGTTCATTGTATCCCTTAGGTGGGTTTTTCCCCTCCCCTTTTCTCCCTCCTCCCTGCTTGATTTCCAATGACTTTTACTTCCGTCTGTGTACTTGTGTGCCCATCAGTTAGTTCCAATTTATTAAAGAGTACATGTGGTGTTTGTTTTTCCATTCTTGAGATAGTTCACTTAAGATAATGGTCTCCAGTTCTTTCCAAATGCAATTACAAAGATCTGGAATCAACTCAAGTGCTCACCAATCTCCCACCATCTTCGTTCTTTATCTTTTTATTTTAAGGAATTGAGCTTAATAAAAAATACAACCTTACTCATCCACACCTGCAGGTTGGGATATAGGAATGCTTGACTATAATTAAGGACAGTTTCAATAAATGCCTTCTAATGCACCTTTATCAAAGAAGCTGGAGCAATTTTTAAAACTAGTATGTTATTTGCTTTATCTCCTAGTAGTCAAGTTTACCAACAGTGATTCTTTTTTTTTTTTCTCCCTTCAGATGTACATCCAGACAACAACACTTACTGTCTCCATGAGTTTAAGTGCTTCTGTGTCTCTGGGCATGCTCTACATGCCCAAGGTTTATATTATAATTTTTCATCCAGAGCAGAATGTTCAAAAACGCAAGAGGAGCTTCAAGGCTGTGGTGACAGCTGCCACCATGCAAAGCAAACTGATCCAAAAAGGAAATGACAGACCAAATGGCGAGGTGAAAAGTGAACTCTGTGAGAGTCTTGAAACCAACAGTAAGTCATCTGTAGACTTTCCGATGGTCAAGAGCGGGAGCACTTCCTAATAGATGTACGTTGAACATTCTTCTCCTAGTCTTGGGGATTGTGCTACGTGTGTCCAGGGCATGGCGGTACCCACATCGCATGAGGCCATCACAAGAGTTAGAACCATTCGGTTAGAACCAAATAATCTCAAGATGAGTGGCTGTTCTACAGAGTACAAGCGTGCACACAAAGTCTCTTTTACAATGATTGCCAGGCCTTTCTTTTGAGGTATTACAGAACTTGAGGTTTAGAAATATCTTCCATTTATAAAATTATCTTTTAGCACTTAGGAACTATTCTCAAAATTTTGTTCATTCAATATTGGCTGATTTTTATAGTATTAGTACTTTACTAATATTTATGGAATATGCTACTACAGATCTTATACAAATAATTTATATGTTGTTTGGGTCTCTAGGAAAATAAGAAAACTAGTTAGCCAGTATGTTTAGTTAAGTCACAGTTAATACTTGTTTCTTTCTTGGTCTTCTTCCCTTGGGCTTTCCAAAAGCTTCCCTTTACTTCCCATCTTGGATATAGTAGAGCTCTTCTCTGAAAGCCTCATGACCCTAAAAATAGAATCCTTTTCACAATCACCATCCTATTTTTCTTTTCTTCACCTATTTTGTTCTTCTCTATAGTCCACTCCAGAAGAGGCACATGATAACAATACACTGAAACCCGAGCCCATCCAGTAGACTTTAACCAATCTATTAAAGTCCATCTTGGTATCTATGGAAGAGTAGCAAATAAACTGAAGCTTTGTATGGTAAAAGACCAGAAAGCTGAATGTAGTAAAAATTATAGCTTTGACATTACTAGGTTCTATAAATTGATCAAAAAGAAATAAAAGCTAAGGTACTTGCATTAGAGTGGCTTCCATTCATTTGGGAATACAACATAGATATTTAATAATTAAGGATAAAATCCTATGCAAAAATAGACTCTTCCTCTCAGATTTCTCCAGCAGTTTGTGTCCCCTACTCTCTCTATACTTTTGACACGAAATATAGGGGAAAACTAAGAATTGATTTTATGTGCTTTAATTATTTATAGCAACTCATAGTCTTCACTAGATTTACAAAACTTCTTTGGTATCAAGATTTCCAGGTGAACATTGTCTACTCTAATTCCTTGTACACAGAACTATCCTTAGATATTAGCATTGCTTAAACTTATTGACTTCAATGACAATCAGACTAGTTGGAATTATTGGCTGGGTTGTCTTTAAGAATATTACCTTCAGATCACTAATACCAAATGTAGTCACTTTTACAGAAATGAGTTTTACAGAATTTCATAAACACACCTTCTATATTCACCTTTCTGCAAATATGAAACCTTGAGAAACTATAAGAGAAGGCACAGTAAGGATGAGTTTGAGTAACAAATCATTATATAATCTTCTTCAATTATAAGTAAGCAATTTATCAGTAATAGAGGTATTAGAGTAGAATGCTTGTGATTTGAGAACAGAATTTTACGTGTGTTTTTGTACCTTGAAAGCAGTAGTGTAAGAATGTCAGTTGTAGGATGTCAATAAACTACTGACTTCTCAGTATGACATACCAGAGTCTATCGTTGTCCTGTTTTTTAGCGCAATTCAGGAAACATTATAAAATATGGCCACCAAATGGAACAACCAAACTTACAGTGAAATAAATACCAGTCATCCCAGACTCACCTGTGGAAAGTGGTAGATAAAAAAATTAATAGACTTTTTCACCTCTTTAAAGAATAAATAGGTTCCCTGAAAAGGAAAATTCTCAATGTTGGTAAGAATTAATCTCATATTATTGAAATAAATCTCATACATTTGCTATTTTCCTTCTATTATTTTCTGTTAATGTTGAAATATAAGTTATAAAGCATGCATATATTCCTCTATTTTCTCTAAACTAAAAATGAAAATATTACGAACACAAGCCCTATTTGGAGGGTAAACCAGTAATATTTTGCTGGAGTCCAATGCTCACTCTTAGAAGGTGAAGGAAAGTAAAAAAGGTGAATCAAGATAAACAATTTAACAGCCTGATAGAAACTTAAATTGCATTTGGAGATTTTAGTATATTCATCTTTTACATGAGTAGTTTAGGTTTGAATAAATTGGGTCCAAATAAAGTGATTAGTTTACACATTCAAGAGAGACAGTATATGAAATCTTCACACTTCCTTCCACAATCACACTCCAGGTTACCATTTTTAACCTTTATTCATTTACATAACCATCTTACAATGAAAGAGTAGATTTGCATACTTTTGAACAGAAATTTGCGATTTAATATATATGAGTCCAAGTGAGAAACCTAGCACAGGTATCACAGGCTCCTCTCTCCCTGTTACCTTTACTATGTGTACCAGTGGTTTTGAATTAGTCTAAAATCTTCTGAAATCCCAAACTCTCTAAAAGTATTCATACAATTAATAAATTAAATGCAACCTTTTTCTCCTAAAATATGTTATATCTTTAGAAATATAATTGAATATTGGAAAAACCTTTGCTATTCAACTATCTATACCAAGCACAACACCTCCTCAGATTTAAAACATGTCTTTTCAAAATGGGTAGAGTCTATTCTCAATAAATCCAGGGGTGCTTAATCCACTGGTACAGTGATTATGTCGCTACATTCTCATAATTTGTGCTACCAAGACTTTTGATAAATTACCATTAGTACAATGAAAATTATATACAAAAAAGTGTTTTGTAAACTATAAAACACAATATGAAGGTAAAGTTACCATTGATACCTTGAAAATGTAGATTGGTCTGTGTTTAATAGAAAACAGAAGACTCGAAATTCAGAAACTACGGTTTTAGCATCCCTCTTTCTTTTTTTAAATATATGGAGGATTTTGATAATTATGACTTCTATTGATTAGAATATTTTTTCCTGATCAATCAGTTGTATATTTACAATATACATGCAATGCTTTTTCTTCATGGCCATGGAGATTTGCAAGTCCTCACATCTGGAAATTTCATCTTAAAGGTGATTTGTTAATGCCAGAAACTCTGGTCACATGTTCAAGATTTTAAAGTTTCAAAAGCTACACAAAATAAATTTAAGTAATATAAAGCTGGATGGAAAATCAATGAGGGCCTGTTAATTGCTGAATTTGCATACTACGTTTCACATTTAAAAAAAGATCCATAGTAGGGTGAGAGGAGAATTAGAAACAAAGTTGGTATATGTGAATTTTGCCAACTGTACGCAATTAACAAATGCTGTACATAGTATTCTTTAAGCTATGTTCATGAATACAACTACAGCTAGAGGTAGATTTGCTTTCTCCAGTTTATGAACACAGTGTGATGCACACATGGAAATTTACCATTGCTGAACTCAAAAACTTATTTTCGCATAAGTATATTCATCACCACTGTGAAAAAATATCCCTACTATCTTATTTGTATGTCCCTGATCCATTTTACTCTGTAATACTTCTGGAATAAAGATTCTTTCAAGATACTTGCCACCCAGAAAGATTGTCCCGTATTACTGCATTCCTGTTGACTAAATCATTTGTTTTCAGAGCCTTATACTTCTATATCTAACCATTAGAAAAGTAAATATTATGTCCTTCTGTGAATTATATTCTCAATTCTCAGTAGAATTCTACCATTTTTATTCCTGGAGATCACTTTTAAGAGTCCAAAAAATGAAGTGTGAATGTTTAATTAAATATAGAGCCTCAGAGGTGGAATGATCTTTAAAGATGATCTGATCCAAATCACCATCTTTTGAATGCATATCTTCTGAATATTATCTTTTTAAAATTTTCTTTTATTCCTAGTAACCTGAGGTGCATCAGTGTTATCTTCTTCAAGGTCTTTTTGGTTCTTGTTCCTCTATTTCAATCACAATATTTCTTTCTAGTTTTATATACAAATTGGATAAAAATTTCTTACACTTTTAGTTATTGTTGAAAATATTGAAGAATGTGGTAAGTTGGATGATCCTTTTAAAGGTCATTTTTATAACCCTTATGACAATTTTTTGTCCATCTTGTCTACAAAGATTATATTTTTATTTTCTTAGAGGAAATTTAGCGGCATATGAAAGTACTATATAAATAATAAATAAAAGTAAACAATCATAAAAAATCATTGTGTTTCACCTCACACCAAACCAAATGTAATAAAAATGTTAACTTTTGGAAAGGTTAAGTAGAAAGTAGGACTCCATATTGGTTTTTCCAGACTACAGCTATTCCCTCCCCTCCACCCCAATCTACTCTGTCTTCATCCTCACAAAAACTCAGTATTGTAGGTTTTGGACTAGTTATGAAACTGAGGCTTTTTGACCTGGTTCAGTTACCTTTGTTTACTCATTTTGTAGGAAATAGAATATAATCTAAAACCAGGTCAAGAGTCTACTTTCTTTCCACTGTGCTATAATAATTATCTAGAAGTGTGAGCAATGTAGATAAGATGAGATATGTCATGTATTTTTGGCCTGAAACTCATAACAAATGAAATAAAAAATAGGAAAAACACTTACAAATAGCACTTCCTTGGGCTATCTGTGTTAATTTTAGTGATTGTGAACTTTATATAGTATTGGTCTCTGGTAAGAACTTGTCTGGTCCCTCTGCACTGTCACTTACTAAAATGGAATGAGTCCAATTATCAATTATTTCAGAGGAGGAATTTTACAATTTCTAATCTTATTCAAAATTCAATAGCTAAATTATTCTCTAAAAATCTGTTTCATCCTGAATTGGATTTATATATTGAAACACATATATGTTTTGCTTTTTTATATCTTTTTTTCTTATGATTATTCATTCCAAAATTACACTGAAAAATAGGACATCATATTTGAATTTTAGGGCAGAAATTTATTTCATCACATCTTTCAAAAACCCAAAGGAGTTATTTAGATTTTGATTTATATTCTCTGCAATGTTAAGCATAAGAATAAATTTGACACAGAGTATTTTGCTATTCATATCTCTCTAATAGTCTTACAATAATGAGTTTTACTTCACAGTAAGTTGGTAACAGAAAATTAAATATTCATTACTTTCTTTGAGTCTTTATTTATTTTCTAAACATCTTTATTTGTATCCTTTGAATGAAACCAAAACAAAACATAAATATACACTGGCAATGCACATTTTTACTTTAATGTTTGTAAATATTCCATGGACTTCATATTTTACCATAGTCACTTCTCAAATATAAAATATCATTTGTTTTTAAATGGAAGATATATTTGTTCTCATAGTACAACTAATTATAATTACTTAACCCTTTTTTGGTCACAGACTCAAAGAATTGAGGTCTTTCACTTACGATGTAAAAAATATTTTTTTGTATTTTGTAGGACAGATAATTTATCTGTTCTTTTATTTTATATATATGTAAATATTAGTCAAAATACACATCTAAATTGAATTTTACCTAAATTTATTATAACTAACACTTTTCAGTTTTTAGTTTTCTGCTAAATATACTACTATAAATGAGACTGCTGGTTTTTATAGATTAAAATTGCTGCTGCATTTTGATTTCTGTTATCTTTGAATTTTTACTACAGTTGTGTGTTGCTTAATAACAAGGATACATGCGGAGAAATGCATCATTAGATGATTTTGTCTTTGTGTGAACATCATAAAGTGTACTTACACAAACAATGATGTAGTCTACTACACACCTAGGCTATGTATATATGATATAGCCTATTGCTCCTAGGCTACAAACCTATACAGCATGTTACTGTATGAATTCTGTAGGCAATTGTAACACAATGGTAAATATTTATGTATCTAAACATATTTAAACATAGAAAAGGTACAGAAAAAGGTACAGTGACAGTACAATATAAAATATAAAAAATGCTACATGCTGTATAGGGCTCTCACCATGAATGGAGCTTGTAAGACTGTGAAGTTACTCTGGGTGAGTCAATGAGTGAATGGTGAGTGAACGTGAAGGCCTAGAACATTACTGTACACTATTATTGACTTTATAAACATTGTACACTTAGACTACACTAAATTTATTTAAAATCTCCTTCTTTAATAATATATGAACCTTAGCTTACTGTAACTATTTACTTTATAATTTTTTTTAGCTTTTTAACACTTTTGCAAAAACACATAGTTTAAAATACAAACACTTTGCATAGTTATGCAAAAATATTTTTATCTTCACATTCTATATCCTAAAAGCTATATTCTATAAGCTTTTTATTCTTTTTAAATTTTCTTTTTACATTTTATACCTTTTTGCTAAAAGCTAAGACACAAACACACACATTAGCCTAGGCCTGCACAGGGTCAGGATCATCAACATCACTGTCTTCTACCTCCACGTCTTGTTCCACTGGGAGGTTTCCAGGGGCACTAACATGTATGAAGATGTCATCTCTTATGATAACAATGCCTTCTTGTGGAATCCTCATGAAGGATCTGCCTGAGGTTGTTTTAAAGTTAATTTTTTTAATATATAAGTAGAAGGACTGTACTCTAAAATAATGATAAAAAGTATAGTATAATTAATACATAAACCAGTACCATAGTCATTTACTATCATTATCAAGTATCATGTACGATATATAATTGTATGAGCTACACTTTTATACAACTGGCAGCACAGTAGGTTTGTTTACAACAGTATCATCACAAACATGTGAGTAATGTGGTGGTGCATTACGACAGCTATAACTTCACTGGGCAATTTTTCAGCTCCATTATAATCTGACAGGACCCCCTTTATACAGGTGGTATGTCATCGAGGAAATGTCATTATGCTATGCATGACTGTACATGGTTTAAAAATGATGAGTAATGTATTATAAAAGCTGACTGTCATAAAACAGTCATTACAGAATTTGAATTTTAAAATCATATTAACAGAATAATTTATTATTATATGCTCTTAATTTTTCCTAATTTGTCTTAACAGCTTCCTCTACCAAGACAACATATATCAGCTACAGCAATCATTCCATCTGAAACAGGAAAATGATTCAATCTGAAGAAATGTGGTATGTGATCTTAAACAATGAACATGAGACCGCAAAACTCGCTCCTGGAAATCTCCATAGACTACAATCAATCAAATCAATAGTCAATCTCGTAAGGAACAAAATTAGTCATGAGCCAAAAGTATCAATAACGGGAGTGAAGAAACCCATTTTATAGAATACAACCAATGAGTGTCAAGCTAAAATATTGCTTACTTATGAGCAGTTAAAAAAAAATCACAAAAGGAAAACTAACGTTAGCTTGTGAAAAAAAATGCTGTTGAAATAAACCATGTCTGATGTTATTCTTGTAAGTATTTTTCTGTGATTGTGAGAACTCTCGTTCCTGTCCCACATTGTTCAACTTGTATAAGACAATGAGTCTGTTTCTTGTAATGGCTGACCGGATTGAAGCCCTGGGTTGTGCTAAAAATAACTGCAATGATTGATGCATGCAAATTTTTATACAAATAATTTATTTCTAATAATAAAGGAATGTTTTGCAAATGTTGAGAGTTGTTTCGTTCCAGTTTTAAAGTTAGGGAAAACTTCTTTCTAGTTGGCATTGCTGCTGTTATTTAGCTCCTCCTATCAAAGCCCTGGTATTCTGAGGAAATACTATTTCTTCGAGGAATGTGTTTTTGTACATTCACGTGTATATGAGGAAAATTGTCTTTTATTCCGATATTAAAAGACATTATTTGTGTAAGATTTTGTGAATATTTCATAATTTTTCTGTGGTAGCTTTTCATAGTAATAGCTTCTTTTGTGAACAATCAAGCAATAGTTTGAGGTAAATTGCTTCAAGTATTATAATTAACAAATGATAAGTTAAACTTTACTTCAGAAAATGTAATATGGAAATTACCATTTAAAAGCACATCAAAGTGTCACTGAAATTTTCCATTACACATCTAAATCAAAACTTTTGCATAACAAAATATCCTGTGGTGTGTAATATTAACCTTTTCTCATGTGGGCCTCGTATTCACTGAAATCAGTGAAGTAATGGGCCTTACCCGATACATTCTTCAAAGCACAGAATTAGCATATTTATTCCCTTGGCATCACTAAAGAAACTACAGTTCAGATAACATGTCAATGCTTTCTTATTTTCTGAATGAAAACATTCATTGGTTCATAGAGCAGTATCATTAAAGAGAGAGAAAACAGGGAGCCTGTCTCATACTAATACGCCATGTCAGAATGGATAAAGGAGCCTGTTAATGGCCTTCAAATCTGTTACCATTTTTGTCATGGGCTCCTCTATGCCATACAATCCATACATCTATCAATTCAATGGGTCTCTACAATCATTTGGTTAGTGAATGTTCTCTCTGCTGAGCTAGCTTGGATGGCTCATTGCACTTCTTATAGATATAAAGAGTTATCTGTGCTCTGTAGCTTCAACCCAGACACTGACAGTCACTTTATTTAACAGAGAAGGTTGAAGTAGCAAAGCACAGGCTCCTTCAACAGACAGTAACATTTCCTAGATACCTAAGAAGACAGATTGCTGCATATAAGAGGAAATGTGTATTTGTCGGCCTTCAGTTGAGTTTATTCTAATAGTATTATTTGTTTCGAGATACTGTTTAACTTAGGAGTAAGAGCATTATTTCCAAGTTTTCAGATAATCTGGTTGCTGATAATATAATCCTGTAATCAGGATCCTAAACCCACCTCTAGGTGTGCCTTTCTAGATAAGACCTAGACTAAGCAAAATAAACCCATAACTACATATTTAGTATATTTTATTGTGCCATGTCATTTAATACCAATAGCCATACCAAGAAGTAATTATAATTATATTTTTATATTTAAGTTGAAGGTTTCCTTTGTATTAGAGATTAGTGATCTATAAGATTTTTTGACTTGATTTCAACTAAGTATCCATATGTTTGGTTGAAAAAAGTGCTTGCATTATACAAGCTCTGCATGTCTTTCAGAGAGCAAAATTCAAGTATATTTTCATTTACTAATTGACTCTAATCAGGTTAACTGGATATGACAGGGTGATTATGAGAGCAAAGCTGGCTCTCAAGACAAATGACGATTTTTATTATTGCTACTACTTTGTGTTTTTCACTTTAAGGTTTTAGAAAGAAAAATAAAGCATAGTTCTTGACATTTCAGAACTTTTCTTCCTATTACAAACTTACCAATGAGTTATTTTTCCTAAGTATTTTTACATATAATTGATACTTGTTTGTTGTTATCCATAATCTTGTTTAACTTATAATAGAATTAAATAATAGTTCTTGTGGATTATAACTTGTCTCAATGGGAAGAGTTCTGCTAATGAAACTACCACCCTTCCCAGACAGTGGGAGGTTAAACTCCCTCAACCTTTTACAATAGGAGCTGGAGAATTCTGCCTTCCACTGTGGTTATTTTCTCAGGGATTTTGCTGAGAGTTTGGGAGGTAGTCGTATTGGCTGGGGCAATGGTGATGAGGAGGCATCCTGTAAGAAGGATTTAGCATGTGCTAGTCGTGGTTCATAAGTCCAGTGTTTAAAAACGAACAGTCTGTGTACCATAGATAAGCAAATGCAAAGTTGCATGGAAAAAATACAGTATTATATTCTTTAGAATTGACCTTGTGTTTCATTCTGACCAAGAAATGTCATATCTAATCTCAGCATGCCAGAGGGAATGCTAAAAACGTAGCCTAAGGTAATATTCAGCAAATGTCACTAGTAGACAATGAGAGATATATTAGCGTGACCTTGGGCCAAATCTGACCTCAGTTTTTTTAAAAAAATGAGTTTATAATAGTTAATATTTAAAGGTGTCTAAATCAATGACAGTTGATCTGCTACAAATTTTATTTTTAAACAAAACTATTCATAAATTTAAACTTGAGGGATGACTATTTGAACATGAATAGGAACTGAATGACTAATAATTTTTAGTGCTTATTAGAAATTTTAGCAGAAAATTTGTCATTTCAGATGAACAGGCTTTTATTTTTTTATTTATATTAAATACCACATTATAGGAAATCTCACTAGGAAAAGAAGTTGTTGCCATTTAAGGGTTCTTCCCCTTTTAACTCAATATTCTCTATTATTTTTCAATATTTATTGATAATTCTTGACAGTATAAAAAGAATATTAGCAATTTTCTAAACTATATTAGCTAACATTAATATTTTATTCATTCAGCCAAGTAGAAGAAATAGCACTCTCAAATTCTATTATGCAATCTTACCAATTTTTCTCATTTTATTTATTTAGTTTAAAATTTTAACGTAAGTATTTTCATTCATTTTTTAGAATGAAATGGTAACCGTGAAGCAGTATAAAAGGATGAGTAAGAAATAATACCAAATTATAGACTATTCATATATAACAATCTTTAGAAATATTTCTTTTTGCTTCATTATGGTTCTCCTTTAATGAAAATGAAAATAATGAAGAAGAATTTGACTGTAGATAGAAAAAAAGATTTCTTTAAGTCTTAAAGATGAAATTATTATGTTTATAAATGCTCAGAGACTTGCTGATTGGTACTTGGAAAGTGTAATATTACAGGGATGCTGGGAGGAAACCGCACATAACTTTATTTAAAAAAAAATATTTTCTATGACTGTTCTATTACAGGTTTTTTTCTTGAAAACTTTTGTAGCATAATCTTCAATGGTGGTATAACTTTTGAGTGCCATTATTTTTCATTTAACTTAATTCTCCATAGGGCAATCAGAATATTTTTCTCTTTGTTGAACTCAGTCTACTATCATTGTAAAGTCCCATATCTCATTTTGATTCACATATCTGCTTTAAAAGTCATAAGGATGGGAAAAATAAATTTGACCTATTAAATATTTTCTTCTAGTTACTTACTGCTTACGTAGTTTAGGTAAAGTTAATTTTGATAGATATCATGTTACAAAGTCATAAAATACCAAGTAGAATCCGGGCCTATGAAAAACCATGAATTAACTATGTAATCACTTGAATGGGAGGTGGAGGTGATGTGGTTGTAAAAAACAGGAAAGATAAATGATAAGTGTAATGTTTCCGCTTGTGAAGTAAACATATGCAGTGATTTACCAATAAACTAAATCCCATTAGGTAAATTCACTAGAACATAGGATGGTTTTGACAGCTAATAAAAATATTAAAGTGTTAAAATATAATTTTGAAAAAAGTTAAAAACAACTCTCATAACAAAGATAAAATGAACAAATCAAGGATTTTTAACTCATTACCTAATGAGGGAACTAATAAGATGTTAAAACTAGTCCAAAGAGCATTTGAGAAGCTAGTAATGTATATATATATATCACATATAAATAAATATTGGGATAAGTCAGAGATTTACAGATACAAAACTGGTTTAGCATCTTCCAATATAATAAACCATAACCTTTTAGCTTATTCATTAGACAGATGTTGTTCACATTCTGGATAAAACTCTACTAATTTACCATAAAATAGCTGTTTTGATAGAAATTCAAATGACAGACCAGCCATTAATATCTTTTGCCTATTTCCAAATTTTAGATAATTTTTGTAGTGAGAGTGATACATCATTATTTTCCCTAATTATAAGCATTACACTGGCAACATATGAATGATAAGGATCATAAACATACTTAAAATATATGAAGATGACCAAAGTTAGTAATGGAGGGGCTCTGGGATGGGCTCTGTTTTAATTATTCTTTCCTATCTCAACTATTTAACCATATCTCCAATTCAGAAGTGAATTGTATAATATGATATGGAGAATAAATGTGAATAAATGTGTAGCTACCTTCAGATAACAGATCTGACAGTTCTGCAAATAATCTGTGAAAGTGTGACTTCTTCCTTTTGTCCCTGCAGTAATTTCATCTCTAGTGGATATTTTTCTCTACATTTTTGTAGTATGTTACCCTAAAAGGGGAAATTAGCTTTTTGAGAGTGTCCCTATAGATGAAAAATCACGGAAAATTTTCCTTATGACCATGAATTTCTTCTATTAACCCTGGCCCTTCCCAACAAAGGATTTTTTAGAATCCTTCCCCTGACATCTTCTAGGCAGGAGAAACAAGAATGAAGGAAGCCTTCTTAACCAAAGATGGGAAGAGAAAACAGGTATGATAAGTGGAGCTCTGCTTTTCCACAAATATCCTAGAATTTAATAACTTCCATCTACTCCTCACTCTGTCTAGCACTCTAAGCTCTTTAGAATAGAGTAATAGTGACTACAGGGCTATGGGACTCCGTTCTGATATGGAAACATTGCATGAATGGAATACTAGCAGCTCTGGAGTTCAATGGTCCCTTTGAGGATCTTTACTAATCTCCTGAAAGAAAGAAGTAGAGACAGCCTGCAGGAGGCAAAATTATAAAGCAGATGAAAAGTGGTTTCTTCATTTTTCTGGTTTTTTTTTTTTCCTCATGATGTTCCCCAACTTCTTTGTACTTCTTGCCAATGTCTCCCAGGTGACCGGTATCCTTAATATATCTTCTAAGTAGTCAGAGATCCACTTTTCCTGCTTTTCATCTTCTGACTCACTAGTACTTTCCTCCGTTCCAATAACTTAACCCCAAATTACTTTTCTGTGTGAAACTTTCCTCCACTCCAAACACACACAATATCAAAAAGGCATATCAAAGGACCCAAGAGAAGCTACTGCAGCTGGATTTTAAGTAATAAACTATATAACTAAAGTAGCTTAATCATTCATTTTATTCAGAAGCTACTGAGTACTTGCTATGTAGAAGACATTGTGTAGGTGCTGAGAATATGAGAGTGGGCAAGAAAAAAAAATCCCTGCCATCAT
This sequence comes from Avahi laniger, assembly GCA_963575035.1. NCBI lineage: Eukaryota > Metazoa > Chordata > Mammalia > Primates > Indriidae > Avahi > Avahi laniger. The sequence goes on along the minus strand of CAUYSK010043790.1, from coordinate 49,997 downwards.
GGCATTTACATTTCTTTAGGAGACATAAATAGTAAACAAAACAAATATGTAAGTATAGGATGTGTTAGATAGTTATAAGTGCTGAGAAGAAAAAACATGACTCAGGGAAAATGGATACAAAAATAGTGTAAGAAATAACACTGTGAAGTAATGAGCAGGGTTGAAAATTTAGATAGGATGGGCAGGAAAGATGACATTTAAGTAAAGTTCTGAAAACATGAAGGGTTAATCTATGCAGTGCCTTGGGGAAGAGAATTTCAGGCAAAGAACAGGGAGGCCCTGAGCCAGGAGGTGGTCCAGACCAGGGAAAGATAAAGGAAGTTGGGGGTGGACTGTAAGATCTTGTGGGGCCTGGTAAGGCAGTGGAAGACCTTTGCCTTTCACTCTTAGTGTTGGGAAACTGCTAGAGGGTTTTGAGCAAAGGAGTGACATAATGGGTCTTAATTTTAACTGTCTGTCTGACTTCTACAATGAGATGAGATTAGCCTCAAGGAAGCAATAAATAACAGGAGCACAGACTGCCATGAGAAGAGTCTTGGATTATCTTGGTTAGAATGATCACGATTTGGACTGGCTAAAGCAGTGGAGGCGATGAGAAGTGATTAGACCGTGTAAATTTTGACAGAAGATCCTAGCAGGATTAGTTATTAGGTTGTCTTCTAGTATACATGATCCTTATCTTACAAGGACTTGCCTTTTTATTCATTCATTATTTCATCCATTTGATCTTTTGTTTTTTCAATCTTACCATAAAAGTAATGTGAAAAACCATATATTAATTCTTATATGGAGATACAAAGAGTTTACTAACTGACATTGATGATAAGATACGTAATAATAATAATTGTAGTAAGAACGATTACAATAGTTAAGATTATCAGGCACTTACTGTATATCAGACACATTGCTAAGTGCAGCACTGGAGTAAATCTTGCAGTAGCCTTGTGGGATAGGTATCACTATTGCCCCTGTTTATCGATGATGAAATGGAGGCAATGATTGATTAACTAACTTGCTGGAGAGCATATAGATGCCGAGCTGGTGCAGAGCTGCAGTGTCAGACAGAAAGTGTCAGCTGAGAGTGAGGACAACATGCTATGAGGGCGAAAAAAGAGACTTCCACATTCATCTGGAAAAATCAGATACAAGTCTATGAAAGAAATTCCTGAGTTCTTCAATTTGGCTTTTGATATAAGTGCATTGTACATTACAACCCAACCTGTTTCTAGGAGAGTTATCTAACCTTCTTGGCTTTAGAAAATATATTTAGGTCAAGGGATATTCTTTGGATTAATTCAAGTTAGTGCCAGTTTTTTTTTTCAATTTTTTGTTTGGTTGAGTTTTCATTTTTATCAAATTGCCCCTAATGTGTAGTTTTTAGAATTCTCCATGCACATCACAAGACCAGATAAAGAATGTAGGCCTCTTTCTTCATGGTTCATGATTTGTAATATTTCATCTGAAATTTTTCAAGTACTATGAAAGAAATTATAAAAAAATGGCAAGACTACTTGAAGGACTTATTTATAATTTAGTGTTGGGGTCACAAAAGTTATGTTATATAACCCAGTTATATAATTTGTTTTATTTAGGGTAATTTTATTGAGAGGTTGGTCCAAATTGTTTGTAAATGTGCTTTTATTATACCCATAGTATGGCAAGCTATGTTTGTTTCTTTCATGCACAAGTAGTTTCTAAGGTAACTAGTGCATGAACTCCTTCATAAGATAGAGCACGTTATTATTATAATGTCTTCCAGACAGAAAGATCAGGGCCGAAGATTATTAAAGCTCAATGCCAAATCATTCACCACTAATTGAGCCAAGAATAGAACTTACAATCCACAATGCTGGGCTAACACCTTCTCTCCTAGAGGACACTGATCCCAGCCATTATCATTTTGTCTTGAACACTGTTATTACCTAATGACTATTTGCTGGACACACAGACTTAGCATTACTGTTAATAGAAGCTGTCTACATTCCCAAAGTATGTTGCAGTGGAAACTCTTGGCAGAGCAAAAAATGGCAGAATTGTCATTAATCTTGCTGAATTTTTCTGGCAGGTTCAAATCTTCTAGGTCAGAGGGGAAAAGAAGGTGTTTGGATACTCAGCTGATACTCACCTTTCCTGTTGCTATACTGGATCCAGCAAACAATGTAGCAAAAAGGTTTTCTAGGTGATTTAAAGTTGAAACATTGTGGGTCCTATCCAATCATCTCCCCTCTCCAACACATGTGGGGGTGTGTGCATGTGCACACACATACACATACTAACATGGGTGATGATTTTTAAGAGACGAAGCTAGACCCAGTTTGAGTTATAGAAAATGAGAAGTTCAAATTTTAAAACTGTTATACCCTATCATTTATTGTAGCTGGGATATCAGAATATACATCTTCTATTAATATCAGCAGAGATCAGAGATATGAAATAGATATTTAATGGGGCCCTGGCACTGGTGGACAGGTGCAATAGTCCATAATGATTTTATGGAGTGGGTCATTGAACCCAAACACGGAAGGTTTTATGTGTTAGGCCTTAACTATTACGAAGAAGTTGTAATAGCCTATTATAGCAAAAATCTCACTTTTCAGAAAGTACCTAAACACCAATTTACACAGTAGGGATTTTTTAATTAACAGTGACAGCTGTCTCCCATTGATGAAATTTTTTTTTTTTTTTACTAATAACCAATAAGAGAAGACTTAGGCTGCTTCAACATATTTAATTTCTAAGTATATTGACTGTATAGTATTCAAATACAATTACCATATTTATAGGTCTCATTCTGCCTACAGAATATAAAAGTGACATATTTAATATGAATAATAAAGAGAAAATGTCTTCTTAGTACATTCCTTATTGCTGTCAGCTTTAGACATTCACATGTGTTAAAATATATTTTAACTTAATTTTCACCATTAATACATAATAATGATTCCTTCTTTCAACCATTATATATTCTGAGGTCAGCATTAAAATCCAGGATAAAATGACTCATGCCAAATTAAGCTAAATAAATATTTAACATTGTTTTAAACATGCAGTAATGACAAAGTTCAGTCATATTATGGAATTGAAATATTTAATAGAGGCATTTTGTTTAAAGGTTATGCACAGGTCACTTGCATGCTCACATGCTAAAAATTGTCTTTTTAACTTTTCATAGCTGAATAAAATCCATTTACAATTGCACAGACTACAGATACTTCTCAATGGAACAGTTCGCAGCAGATATTCAAGATACGTTCTAAAATTTCATAATTTTTAGGGCTTAATATAAATGCTATAGGTTTGGTATGGTCTGTCCACCTACTAAGCTGACTGGCATCATTTCTGAAGCATCAAAATACAAAAAAAGAAAGAACATATTCAATGTATAAATAAATGGTGATGATTTTCTAGGCTAAAATATTAGAAGCCTATATAAATGCATGTTGGCAAGTCATTTTACAAGACAGACAAGAAGCAAACAGGGAGATCAGTTCTCATGTTTCTTTGCACATATATATTATCCTTTCACCATGCTCGGCATTATCGTAGACCACATTCTTTTAAGATATTCCATAAATTTGTAAGTGTAAAATTAATTAGAAATAAAAAGTTAAAAAAATCCATAAGCATACTTTTCCTCTCTTCTCTGATTAGTACTCAGTGGCTCTAGAAGTTCACTTCAAGGATAAAATAAGACACAAATATTTTAGAAACCACATAAAATGGAAACACTTTAAAGATAGTTTTAATCCAGTGTTTCTCCAAGAGTGGTCTGAACACCACTTGCATTAGAATCAATAGGGTTGTGGTTTTATAAGGTGGATTACAAAGCCCTGCTGAATTAGACCTATTTAATTAGAATTCAAAGTATTGGACTCTGAATTTTTAAATAGTACCTGTGAGAGTTCGGTACTCAATAAGTTTAAAAACCACTAGATTGGAGGGATAATTTGAAGAAACTCTCTCCTATAAATGGTCCATGACACACAGTGCAATATAAGTACAGTTTTTACTGTCAAACCTTATTATTTTAGCCCTACTTCAATCAGTTCTTTATACTTTGTGATTACTTACAAGTATATGAATATATTAACTGACTATGAAATTATAGTGAAGTGTTTCAAAGAGCCAAGACCATTTATAGTTCCTATATGATATAAAGACTTTATCTTGGCTTTTCCCTCAATGCAAATGAAAAGTCTTCACCACACAATAGTGATTTACCTTTCCCTATTTATTAAGTCCTAGGGCCAATGACACTTATTTCTCAGTCTGATCAACTAGAAAAGACTTTCCTCTGATCTCACTCTCCCCACTCCACGCTCCCTCCATCAGTAGCATTGCATTTAAACATGCACGTGAATAATAGGGATCATCCTCCCACTAATGTTTTGGTCTTGTATCTCAAACAAGCAGTGAAAATTAAATAGACATAGTCTGTCATGCCGTGGGTTCCTAGGGAGTAATTATGGCATGCAAAATCTGTTAAATTCTATTGGTGACACAGTAATATGTAGTCAGTATACTTTGTGGAACTTACAAATTATTCTTTAAGAATTCTTAAAATGTTGACCTGTGTGCACATCTGAGTTTAATGTCATCTCTCTTCTTGATCCACATTACTTCCTTGTGTTACCAAACTTGTTTTTTTTTTCTTTTTAAAAAAATGATCTATGGAATGCATCCTTGCACAAATAAAAAAATGCTTATGCACTCATGATGTGTTTTGATCAGCACCTTGTCTCTCTGTGACACAGAGGAGAGGCTATTGAGACAACAGACGCTCTCTCTACTGAGAAGTCAGACCTCAATAAACCCCCTCTGAGAGAGACCTCTGTTGTAGTTGAATAATTGGATAATGGTGTGTGGTTTGGCATGCCACTGTCATTGTTTTCTCTAAAATGCTAGCACTTGTCTTTTCATTTCAATCAGTATGATGCAATAACTCGCTCTTTGAAGGCAGTGGACTCATTCAGTGTTAAAATATTAAATAAGCATAGCATTCAGCCATGAGAGAAGTTTGTCACCTCCTATAGTAATCTGACCAAATCTGAGGTTTTATAGTTGGAGTCACAGTTGAAGAGAGATAATAACAAATTGGATAATAATCAGATGAACATGAAATGAAATCATTATGCTGTAGGAAGTTTTGTAGGAAAAATAAAAAGAATGAAGTGTGTTAAAGTAGAAGAAAAGACTTAAGTAAACAGAAAACTGACATCAGATACTTAGGTTTGAAAGAAGGATTAACTTTGGTCAAGTTTTAAGGCAGATTTAAACTGCCTTGCAATGTAACAAGGTTTCAGACAGAAGCTATATGACCATCTCTTGGAAACGTGCAGAAGTTTTTTTGCTTTAAACCATAGGGTGTGACTAGATGGCCCCTTAGTTTATTCCAGCAATCGTGTTCTGTGTCAATCACCCTGCCAAGGGCTGCAAGGGACACAGAGTAGTAAAGTCATCATCTGTGTTCTCAGCTGTGATAGATGTTAGAAGAAAAGCCAAAGAATCCTATGAGATTTCCAAGTAGGGATATATTTTATCTCTAAGATTCTCTGATTTGTGAGTGCCTTTTGAGATTTATCATGCAGTTATTAACGTGACATAGAGTAAGATTCAAAAAATCTATCAATTTGTACTAACCTGAAAGAAAATCACCTGAGATAGCAAAGAAACCCCTATGACTCTACAAGAATACCAGGACCACAGAGGCTGGTATGGATAAATAGGGAAAATTGTAGGGTGTTTCTAAAAATCAATTTAAAAGCTATTCTCAGGAGGACTAATCTAATATTCACACGTCTTTCAGGTATAGATGTGTATCATCTGTATTCAATGATAAATGAAAGTAAACATCATGAAAATGCAAATATTATCACATTAAAAATTATTTAAAAATGGAATTCCATTGATCTGTATTTTAACAGCAAACCATAAAAATCATCTTAAATAGTTTTATGACATTCAGCCTAATATAAATTTCAGGTTTCTAGAAAGAATATCATTTAAGTTATTTTCTGTTTTGTTTTGCTTGTTTTCTTCCCTTTGTTTTTTAAGTTCATGGCTGTCATTTCCAAACAAGACTTCATGAAATGCTTTTGAACATTGTCTTGGGGCTTTTACTAGATGGATAACGGTTAGCCCTGGTCACTTCACAAGGAGGAAGTTAGGGGAAGATCTACCTCAAACTCAATCTCCTACTGCCCTCACATCTCCTAAGGACGCCACTGGCTGAACCCAAGGGAGCTCCTGATGGCTTCCATGTGAGTCAGCCTAGCAGGCACAGAATAGAGTGTATTGAGCTAGAGAGTGCTTCTAGAGTGTTAAATAAAGTAGATCAGGCTCACATGCCTGTTATTCACAAGGCTCTCTTCTGTGTAATTGGGGTACAATGATACCAAGAACAGTTTCTGCCCTCCAGGAACTCAGACAAGTAAATAGGTAACTTCAAAGTGTTCTGATGAGCATTATGTTAGAAGTCAGCACAGGAAGCTCTGAGAACAAATAGGAGGGACCTAACCTATAGTTGCTAACTCCTCCTACGGACTCTGTATTTACATGTCACCACAGTTGCTGTGACGCTAGAACAGAATGAAGAGGACATAGAATAGCACAGAGATTTTAAGTCCCGTCTATGCTTTCACAAAGCTCCAAATCTAGGGAGATTTTTTTGAATCAAGGTGATTAGTTACACAGGCATACCTCCTTTCATTGCACTTTATTTTGCTATGCAGATATTTTGTTTTTTTATAAATTGAAGGTGTATGGCAACCCTGTGTTAAGCAAGTCTATCTGCATAATTTTACCAACAGCATGTGCTCACTTCGTGTTTATGTACTATATTTTGGTAATTCTCACAATATTTGAAACTTTTTCATTATTATTATATCTGTTACGGTGATCTGGGATCAGGGATCTTTGATGTTACTATTGTAATTATTGTGGGGTGCCATAAACCATGCCTACATAAGACAGTGAATTTAATAAATGCGTGTGTTTTGACTGCTCCACCAACTGGCTGTCCCCCTTGCTTCCTCTCCTTGGGCCTCCCTAGTCCTTGAGACAAAACAGTATTGAAACTAGGTCATTTAATAATTCTACGATGACCTCTAAGTGTTTAAGTAAAAGGAAGAGTCACATATCTCTCAGTATAAAAGCTAGAAATGATTCGGCTTAGTGAGGAAGGCATATCAAAAACTGAGATAGGCCAAAAGGTAGGCCTCTTGTGCCAAACAATTGGTTAAGTTTTGAATGCAAAGGAAAAGTTCTTGAAGGAAAGAAAAAGTACTACTCCAGGTATCACACAAATAATAACAAGGCAAAGCAGCCTTACCACTGATATGGAGAAAGTTTTAGTGACCCGGATAAAAGCCCAAACCAGCCACGACACTCTCTTTAGTCAAAGCCTAATCCAGAGCAAAACCCTAATTTTGTTAATTCTATGAAGGCTGAGAGATGTGAGAAAGCTGCAGAAGAAATGTTTGAAGCTAGCAGAGGTTGGTTCATGAGGTTTAAGTAAAGAAGCTGTCTCAGTAACATAAAAGTCCAAGGGAAGCAGCAAGTGCTGATGTAGAAGCTGCCATAAGTCACCCAAAAGATCTAGCTAAGATCATTGATGAAGGTGAATACATCAAACAAAAGATTTTCGATGTAAATAAAATAGTCTCTATTGGAAGAAGATACCATCTAGGACTTTCCTAGCTAGAAAGGAGATGTCAAGGCCTAGCTGCAAAGCTTCAAAGCACATGCTGACTCTCTTGTTAGGTGCTAATACAGTTGATGACTTTAAGTTGAAGCCAATGTTCATTTACCATTCTGAAAATTCTAGGGCCCTTAAGACTTATGCTAAATCTTCTCTGCATATCCTTTGTATATGGAACAACAAAATTTAGTAATTTCATATCTATTTGCAGCATGGTTTACTGAATATTTTAAGCCCACTATTGAGATGTACAGCTCAGAAAAAAAGGACCCTTACAAAATTTTACTGCTCGTTGACAATGTACTAGGCCACCGCAGGCTCTGATGGAAATGTATGAGAAGATGAATGATGTTTTCATGTCTGGTAATGCAACATCCATTATGCAACCTATGAATCAAGGATTTCAACTTTCAAGTCTTATTATTTAAGAAATAAATTTAATAAAGCCATAGATAGCGATTCTTCTGATGGATCTGAGCAAAGTAAATTGAAAACTTTCTAGGAAGGATCCACCATTCCAGATACCATTAAAAACATTCTTGATTCATGGGAGGAGCTCAAAATATCAACATTAACCAGAGTTTGGAGGAAGTTAATTCAAATCCTTCTGGTTGACTTTGAGAAATTCAAGACTTCAGTGGAGGAAGTAACCGCAGATGTGGTGGAAATAGCAAGCAAACTAGAATTAGAAAGAAAGACTAAAGGTGTGATTGAATTGCTGTCATCTCATGATAAAACTTCAATGGTTGAGGAATTATATCTTATAGATGCGCAAAGAAAGTGGTTTCTTGAGATAAAATCTACTTCTGATGATGCGTTGAACATTGTTGAAATGACAACAAAGGATTTAGAATATTACATCAATTTCATTGACACAGCAGTGGCAGGATTTGAGAGGATTGACTCCAATTTTGAAAGATGTTCTACTGTGGGTCAAATGCTATCAAACTGTATCGCATTCTACAGAAAAATTTTTCATAAGAGAAAAAGTCAGTCTATGTGGCAAACTTCATTGTTGTCTTATTTTTAAAAAAATTGATGCAGCCACCCCAACCTTCAGCACCCACCACCCTATTCAGTTCGTTTCCATCAACATTGAAGCAAGAACTTCCACCAGCAAAAAGGTGATTTTCTGAGGGCTCAGAAGGCTGAGGGCTCAGATAACTGTCAGCATTTTTTAATAATGAAGTATTTTTTTAATTTGGGTATGTACATTTTTTTAGACATAATGCTATTGCACATTTAATAGACTACAGTATAGTTAGTATAAATGTAACTTTTATATGCATTGGGGAAAAAAAATTTGTGTGAATCACTTAATTGAAATATTTGTCTTATTGCAGCAGTCTAGAATCAAACCTACAATATCTCCAAGGTGTGCCTGTACAAAAGAAAAACATAGGTTGCACTTTTTAAAATTTGATATTTAATATTTTCATGACTAAACCACCCCACCAACAAAAAATGAGATAGGAAAGAAAAATGTTTTGTTACTCCATGAATCAAGTGTAAGTTATGATAAATTTGCCAGAAAGAAAGATCTACTCCTTTTTAAGTTAGGAGATGACAATACAGATATTTTATACAGCAAGAGTTTGGTTTTGTTTTTATTTCTAGATCTTAGACCCCTGACATGAAAAATACAAGGGCTTTGGATTCTGTGAGGCTACAAAACAATCAATTAGCCTTTGGGCCTTTGCTACTTTATCTGTAAAATGGAAGTAGTAAAGACTTTCTATTTCCTTCAGAAAAACCTCAATTTTGATAACTAATAAGGACCTAATAAAAAATTTTTGAGCTTCTGGAGGTCAACTAGTAGCTGGGATAAAGTGGGTTATTATAACAGCACTTCTTGAGCTATTGGTACTTACAGCAACCAAAACCAAAATATATCATATCCTGTTGAAACTGCCCTTGGATAAAAAGAGTGCAGTTATCCAAGGTTGAAATTGATCTCAGAGTGTCTGTGAACATCTGGACTTTTATGAAGTGTGTCTTTGGAGCCCTAAGATATGTGGGCTCTTTGCAGAAGTGGACTGCTTTCGTAGAAGAGGTAAGCATAGCACACTCTTCCTGTTTTAGAGATTTTTAGTATCCTGGTAGGGACAGAAAAGGGATAAAATTATTTTTCCCTTGAAGTCTCAACCACAAAAGATACTGCCATTTCTAAGTCAGGGGATGGAAGTAGATTTTTCTCTCTACTGGGAGAATCATTAGCGTAACCATTAAAGAGAGGCAGCAGATGTGGAAACAGCACAGGTTGTTTCAGGCAACTGAATTTCAAATCCGACGATGTCGGTATGTGTGATATTAAATAAATCTTCTCAGGTCCCTCATTTAGGAAGCAAGACTCAAGACCTGCTGAACCATACCTTCTATGAGTGAGATCAGGTTTGTGTCTTTTGAGAAAGCCCCAGAGGGGACTCAGGTGAGCAGCCCACTCACAGATGAGCTCCCATGGAGCAGGCGACATTCCCAACATAATTCTTCTGGTTAAGAAATGGTGTTCGGCAGCATCATATCATTTCTCTATAACCTCTTAGGAGCTCCTCTTCACCCCTAACTCCTCTATGCCAAAAACAGTTTAGCTGTGTAGATTAATCATGGACACAGCAACCACCCTCTCAGGCTCTACCGGTCCCATAAGCAATGGAAAAGAAATGGCGATGTCATGGGGGACAGTTATGTTTTCTTATTTATTACAGTTATGTTAAAAACAGAAGCTGTTGGTTAGCTAGTTTCTATTTTAGCCAATATCCCTGACCTTGAAATATAACTCAGAAAATAAAAAGTCATAGGATCAGCAAGATAGAGCAGAGTTAACAAAAAATGATAACATAGAAGTAGAGGGAATACACTCTGGGAGGCCAAGGCAGGAGGATCGCTTGAGCTCAGGAGGTTGAGACCAGCCTGAACAAGAGCGAGACCCCATCTATACTAAAAAATAGAAAAAAAATTAGCCACACAATTAAAAGTAGAAACAAAAAAATAGCTGGGCATGGTGACGCATGCCTGTAGTCCCAGCTACTCGGGAGGCTGAGGCAGAAGGATTGCTTGAGCCCAGGAGTTTGAGGTTGCTGTGAGCTAGGTTGACACCACAGCACTCTAGCTCGGGAGACAGAGTGAGACTTTGTCTCAAAAAAAAAAAAAGAAAAGAAATAGAGAGAACAGAAAATAGAAGTGCTATTTGGGCCCTGTTCTTGGATGCCTTTACATGATTATTTAAAGGTGACATTTGTTCAGGGGACCCAAAGATGCTGGATTCTGTCCTTAGCCACAACTGCCCCTCTGAGAGTTCCCTGGGAATACACATACACAAACATAGACACACACACACTCACACAGACACACACACTCACGATGGAGTTGGCAAAGAAGACAAAATAACTTGTAACTATCAGCTGGAGTTTGGAGCCTAAATTCCAAAGCATCATCTACAGCACTTATTCTCAAAGTATGATCCTCAGACAAATGTCATAAGTGTTTGCTAGAAATGCAGATTTTTCAGGCCCTATCCCAGACTCCCTAAATCTGGAATGGAGCCCAGAAGTCTGTATTTTTAACAAACCCTCCAGGTGACTACAATGCGCTATTCAAGTTTAAGAACCAGTGACTTTAAAGAGCAACATAAACTATGGCCACAAGGTCTTCCTACTTTTTCCAAAGTCTATCCCAGGTCTTTGGTTTTTAATTCAGAACAGGGGAAGAGACACGTCCAAATTTAGAGGAAAAGGCATGAGAGACAGAATAAGAGAAAGCATTTATTTCAATGCCCCCAGAGGGTTGCTGGTTTGGGATGCCTGCTCTTTTTTTTTTTCCCCTCCCCACAAGGGATGCTTGCTCTTGATCAGTTCAGCTGCTGGACTGACGAAAGAAAAGCACTGGGGATGGGATACAGGGAAGTCCTTGATTGCCCAAAAGATAGACTCATCACTGTGGTTAGGGCAATAGCATTCATCTAGAAGGGAGGTGAGAGGAAAAATAAAAAAGATGGAGAGTGCACTCAGGGGGTGTTTGAGAGCCAGCAAGCAAGCCTTCTCATTCTGGTCATCAGATATCTTCCTTGCTATTGACTGCTTCCTTGCCATTCAGATTCTGTGGACATTAATAAAGATATAAACTGTAACCATTATTCTTGTGCTCCACATTCACCGGTTGGTACTTGGAGTCTGTATTCTCTGCCTTAAGTAGCACTTGATGTCACTGGGTAGTGGGGATTGGACTTGGAATTGGTTTTACCTTCAGGGAGGAGAGAGGGGAATGAGGGGAGGTCTTCAGCCTCCCCTAGAGGTTGGCACCTCTTACGTATTCAGGAATTTTTTTTGTTTGTTTGTTTGTTTTTGGAGACACTCTCGCTCTGTTGCTTGGGCTAAAGTGCCTTGGCGTTAGCCTAGCTCACAGCAACCTCAAACTCCTGGTCTCAAGCGATCTTCCTGCCCCTCAGCCTCCCGGGCAGCTGGGACTACAGGCATGCGCCACCATGCCCGGCTAATTTTTTCTATATATTTTCAGTTGTCCAGCTAATTTGTTTCTTTTTTTAGTAGAAACAGGGTCTGGCTCTTGTTCAGGAGGGTCTTGAAGTCCTGACCTCGAGCGATCCTCCCCCCTTGGCCTCCCATAGTCATAGGATTACAGGGGTGAGCCACCACACCTGGCCTGTACCAGGACTTCAATTCACAGGCTGCACCTCTTATTGTCCTTCTTGCACAGGAGAGGAAGGTGGGGTTAATACGCCCTACTAAATTGCTCAAAGAAACATAGTTTGTAACATTTGCCAAAGTAATGCTATTTCCAAGGCACAGCCATAGGTGACTATTCAACTTTAAATTATTAAAACTAAATAAAATTTAAAACTCAGTTCCTCAGTCACACTAGCCTCATTTAAAGTACTCAGTAGCCACATGCTGCTAGTGGCTGCCGTACTGAACAGCTCAGATGTAGAGCACCATCACGTAGGTGGACGTGTTAGAGGGAGTTAGGGTGAGGCTGTGGTGATAATATTAATGAGAGTAAGTCAAATACTATGGAAGTGACACTGTGACATATGGATTCCAATTAGTGTCTCTGAACACAGGACTAACGCTTCTGAATTGAAGGTCAGTTAGAAGGAAACAGTATTCTGTATCCCAGGCTATTAAGTATTTCAGAATTACGACTTTATAATCACAAAATCTCTCCATGACCAACTGCTACTTTATGCTGCAGAATTTTGTCGTATCATCACCCAAAAGAGCCATTGACTCTGTTCCCAAACAACGCTATTCCCCTTGCTACTCTCTACATACTTCCTTCCTTTACTTTGCAATCAAGACCCCCATCACAGACAAACTCAAATAAGTAAGCACAACTAAGTAACAGCCTGAAATTCCTATTTATCCCAGACTCACTGTATTTACGGTACTGTCTCTTTGTTTTCCCAATCATTGCACCAGGAGCCATTTGCCTGATAGGCATGGAAGGTCAGCATGTCTTCCAAGTTTCATGCAAGCTCTTTTCTTGAATGTCTTTGGGGTTGGAGTAATTCGAACACAATGGGAAATAAGAACCAATCAAAGGTGCTAGCAGCACCCTCTCCTCTGACCATACGTTTGTGCAAGAAAAATGTTTATCATATAAGTCATTTACATTTTTTCACTAATCTTCTTTTTGCCTCGTGTTGCAAGATAATAACTTGCAGAAATAGGATTAGTATAAAGAGAGAAATTTTTAAATTCCCATTAATATTTGTGTTTTTCTATGGTCAGGGAACAGGTGATTGTTTTGTACAACTGCCCAATGAATATGGAAGAAGGAATTGAATAATTTTACATGTAGACTAGCAAGTGAAAACCATTTAGCAAATACCATTTAGATACTCCTGGCAGCTGTGACAGAGAGAGAGTGAGATAAAGAGAGAAAGTGTGTGTGTGTGTGTGTGTTTGTGTGTGTACATTTCCTTTCCTTATGTGACTTGAAAGCCTTTCATGAGCTTTACCCGTCCAGTCTAATTTACATGATTCTCTCCTGGAATACGATGATTGTAAAGCATTATGCAGTGCTATGCTTCTGAATTTACTTATCAGCAACTCTGTTTCAGAAAAGATTGAGGGTAGTTTTCCCTGTAAATACTAACATTTTTCAGGAAAAATAAATCTATAATCATATAAGGGGTGGTGATAAAATTATAAAACTGAATTCTCAACTCACACACCCAATCATTCTCATTAATTAAGAGTTATATCTTATAAATAGATATTTTCCATGTCAGATTTATGTTACTTGCCATTTATGTAGAGTACAATATAATTTAACAGAATTATATCAGATAAAGAATATATCAGATAAAAATTAAATGTCTTGATCATTTATACAACAAAAGCTGACTACAATTTTTAAATGTAATAGACAAAATATAGCAATGATGACTTATACAAGTTAGAGTCTAATTCTGTACATACAAATTGAATAAGAGCAGACACATACATAGTAAGACTCTTCCCAATTATACTAATTGGGAGACAGGATAATCAAATCTGGGAAAAAATCCAAATTACAGAATATGTTTGATGAAGAATGCAGTCTTACTATTTTCAGAGAAACAATGATGACAACAAAAGTAATTGCTGACAAGATATTTCCAGGTACTGGCTGATTTCTTTTAATCAGCATATTTTACTACAAAATGAATATTAGAATGTTTCTGGAATGGTTAGCAGGCAGACTGTTAAACCAGATGAACTTTCAGGATCTTTCCAGATAATGACCTATGATTCCATGGTCCATAAAGAGCAGCATCAAGTTACATAAAACCAATTAATGTGATAAAGCAGTTAAACACACTTCTTTCAAATATTTTCTAAAATATTCTTTATGTTTTGCTTTTCAAGAAATAGCATAAAGCAACTACATAAATAGTAGGTCAAATTGTAACATGTTTCACATTAACAGAATCTGAATTATTAATAATATTCTTGTCTGATAAACATCTTCAGTATGTATACTTGTGAGGGGAGACGTGGTTGAGACTCAGTTCTGCCACAAGTGACTGTTTTACAACCTCGCTGACCTACAGTAGGGAGTTTAAAGCCTGTCCTCTCTGAGATTCCTTCCTCGTCTGCCTTTCGCTGGTATACGTACAGTTTTAGCTTTCTCTCAATCTAGATACAATACATGACATTGATCAAAAGAATTTAGGGATTAGAGTTTATTTCTTATTGAATTGAATTATTATTTCTTTAATCTCAAAAGAGAGAAAGCTCATTTGCAAAATTCTCATGTTTTTCCATCACTGAAGTAACAGAACATCTAACAATGATTACTTTTATATCTAATCTGAAAACTGCTTTCATATTATTTATTTGTTTAATTTTATATCTCAAGAACAGAGCACACAAAAAGATTCTGTGATACTCTCAATTCCAATTGTCCTACTGATAACCTAGAATATTTCATGGCAAGAACAAGAAGAAAAACCAAGGACCCGTCAGCAAGCATTTTGGTGAGGTTCAAGCCCTTAAACACGCATTTCCTGGGAAAACTTTAGTGACCGGTGATTTGGTGGAAGTTGTTCTACCTGTCATAACTTTGAGTTTCTTCAATATTAGTAGGAGGTTGTCTTAGTCTACTCTGGCTGCTATAACAAAATCTCATAAACTTGGGGCATAACAAGAGACATTAATTTCTCACAGTTCTAGAGGCTAGGAAGTCCAATATCAAGATGTTGTCCAATAAATGGTTTCCAGTGAGGGCCCTCATCATGGCTTGTATACGGCTGTCTCCTTGCTGTGTCCTCACATGGTTAGGAGAGGGGTTAGGGAAGGGATTAGGGAATGGGTTCTGTTTGGTTTCTTTTATAATGGCACTAATTCCAACATGAAGGCCCTACCCTCATGATCACATTTAAATCTAATTACTTCCTTACGTTTCCGTCTCCAAATACCATCATGCAGGGGGTTAGGGCTCCCACATAGGAATTTTAGGGGAACACAGTTCGGTCTACAGAAGAGGTAAAGTTCTTGCGGTGCCCAGTAGCAGGGCATAGTCACAAACAAAAATCAGAGAGCAGAGATGCATCCTCTTGATTAATTTCCAGACTCAGTTGATTTCTCCAGAGCTAATATACTTTAAGATTATTTTAAATTTTGCTTCATTTTACAAAATAGGCAAGATGAGAAAAAAATTCTGAGAATTATACTCTCAGGAGATTGGAAACATTAAGATTGGAAAAGTTATATACTCAATGTATATCCTGAAAATCAGGCGACTGTTTTCATGTGGAGGAAAACGAAATAGTACATGCAGAAAATAAATTTATTTTAGGTAAAAATTGAAAGCATACTCTTTGTCTACTAAGTATTATGCATCCATGTGTCACTCAGTTGCCAGATTTGGGAAAAGACTGAATCTAATTCGTAAAGGCTGACTTCCCCATTTTGATTGTCAATCTGACTACCAAATGATCAGTTCAATCAGATTAGTCAAAAGATTCACTTAATTTATACGTTTAGATCCAGAGTACAATCCTCAAAATGCAAAACAGTATTTTTAGTGATTTTATTACCTCTTATCTGACATTCATCATTCCAGGACACGTCAGTGCATCTTGTTAACATGATTACAAAGCTCTGGGAATCCTGACTTAGTAACAGTATCAGCTAGACAGTAATGAAACTTGTTCTATTTGGAAAGTTTGGAAATGGTTTTAACTCAATATGGATGATCCCTTCATGATAGATACTTTATTTCAATAATATCTCTCTTTTCTAATATGCTTGACAATTTTATAGTAGCTCTGACCCACAACTTTGTCAAAGTTTATGTTTAACTGGACCGGTAAAGAAAGTACGCCATATCTAAGCATGGGGAAGAAAAAATAACAACATGTCTTTGGGGAGGAACAAATACCCTATTGATATTCAGCTAAGACTTCTGAAAATGCTCACAGGATGTTTGGAAATTGCATTTCTAAATGTTATGGGCTCTGGGTCTTTCAACCATGTAATGAATATATATTTTTTCTCCATTTATTTATTATTGGTAGAAATTGAGTGATGGACTTTTCCACTGATGCCCCATCCATGTTTATTTTTTCATTGCTCCAGTCAGCATTGTTATCTGACAATGCAAAACAAGTTACGTTTGGGTTAATATACAGAGGCAATCCTTCTTTCAAAAGAATTTTCATTTGTCACCATCATCTCCACTAAGATGTGGAATAGGGAATGACAGAATGATTGGTTTTATCTACATTTTGGTATATTTTTCTTTGAATGGCAGTCCCAGAGAACACAATTTTCAAGATAAAATAACAAAACTGTCATTATTTCAAATGGCAGAGTCTGATGGAGGATTATAAATTATTGCCTAAAAGTGTCAAGTACTTTAGCCCAGTAGCTGGAAATTGTGTTCTGGAGATTGCTCGAACTCACTGCTTCTCAGAATCTCTTTCTCCCTTTAAGAAAATGAACTGTTTCTTAAAAATGGCAGATGATCAAAAGAGAAAAATAAAGAAACCCGAAACAAAATAGCAAGGTCAAAACAAATTCAAGTAAAATTGACTGTATGTTTCCCTTCACATTAGTTGCACTTGCCAATAGTACTTTTCTAAGGTAGGCTCTTTTGTTTTCATAAAGGAAAAAAAAATTTTTAAAGCCCATTTTAGCTTCAGTTTTTTGAATTATGCAGATTCAAACACAAATGCATTAATCTAATAAACTTAAAATGTATTTATTATCAATTCCTAACCACCATTACAATATTAAATACTTGATATTTACAAAGAAGAGCTAGCTGTATGGTACATGCCAGCAAAGTTGAGGTTCAGAAACTTAAACACGATGAACTCACCAAACAAAACACCTGTTTCCCAGGCTTGGGGTCGAATTTAGCAGTGACCAAAGGAGATCGTTTCGCAAAAGATGGACACAATGACTCAAATGTTTTGGTTGACATTCTCCTTTGGCTGTCACTTACAGCAGAACAATATTTTCAAGCCTAAATGAGAATATTTCTGTGCTGAATCATCTCTATGTTAAAATGCAACAGTGAGTTATCTTGCCATTTTCCTTGTAAGTGGGTTTCTAGATTAGGAAAGGAGCCTACACTGCCGACAGTAGCTTTGATTCCGTAACCCACAAAATCTGACCTAATGAGGTCAACCATGTGTGTCAACTTATTCCCTGGGGATCTGTGCCAGTGGGGAAATATCTAAGAATGTTGGTGTGGCTGATTTAATGCTAAATTATCTGATTTCAATGAAAATATTCTAGCAATCCTTATGAACATAAAATCACTGATCCCCCATCCCTTCTGCCCTTTACCAAAATAAAACAATTTAGGACTATCAGCAATGCTAACACTTATCAATATTTACTCTGTCAAAACAGAGGGCTGCCAAATTTCCTAGCCACCTCTGAGCTATGGATACAGCCAATCCAGATGGTCCAGGTTAAAAAAAAAGTCTTGAGAACAAAAGCATCTGAATTAGTGAATTGAGTTTTTGTGAATTGATTCTGCTTTGCTTTGCTTTGTTAGTAAAAGGCAAAATCTTATATTGTTTTGAGCACCCATAATATGATTATTTCAGCCATCGGTGGAGAAATGGGTGTGCAAGTTAATTATGAATATGTAGTAGGTGGTCTTTGTGTTGAATAGAATGTCATTAAGATAGAAAAAAATTAAACAGATGAGTAGTTTATAAAGCAATTCTAAAATTGGCAGTCACAGATATGTCTGTTTTATGGGCCTGAGATAAAATGAAAGTGAAACTCTCCACTGAATACCACCTTTAATTAAGTGTGCTTAACTCTTTATTTCATATTATATTTGGAAGGGTGGGCAGTGAGGGGGCAAGGGAAAGGGAAGAAAGAAAAATTCTGTGAGAAGAATAGATGGAGGAAGAAGATAAGCTGAAGTGAGGATCGTCTTTGAATGATTTTCCATCTGAAGAAATTAACATATTACAGTAGGACCTTAAAAGTCTTCTCTGTAGTTTTTACCATATCTCAAAATAGGCGTGCAGCTCCAGGACCGTGATAGAGAGGGGTCTTCTGGCAAATATTTTGATCACTTCAATGACTCATTGAAACTTTTCATGAAAAATGACAACGATTAAAGGTGTGCTGAATCTTCTGTTAACACATTAAAGCTATAGAGATAAAATGAATGTCTTTATTCTTTATAAAAAAGTTGAGTATTTACATATGTTAAAAGGGAATCAAAGATGATATGGTAGAAATCAAAGTCCTATACAGCTGCCACATTTTGGCAGTAAAATTAAGTAACTCTAGAAAAGACTCATTTCTATAAAAAATAAAACAATATATTTACAGTTTTCTCTAAAAACAGGTCACTGGAAGGACAAGTATTATATATAGTTAATGCTCTGCATTTGAGAACTTTTAATCTTAGTCTTTTGTAAGTAACTTTATTCTTAAATTTTTTAAGAAAAGTACACGTTTATGTACTCTGATCCAGCATGAGATAAATGACAGCATGGAATGTGGCTTGTGACATGTTGTCCTAGTCTCTTTAAAAATCTGCTGAAAGAAGAAACGAGTTATAGCCTGGCCAAGGGCTAAGGAATGAAACTTGGTAATACTAACTATGTTAGTCAAAATCCACAGAGACAAGCATTCTTCCAAAGGATTTCATTTTTGTTGTTGTTTTTTTAATTTATTTTACTTTAGTGTTTTATTTATTGTTTTAATTGATAAATAAAATTATATATATTTATGGTACATGGCATGATGTTTTAATATGTGTATACACTGTGGAATGGCTATATCAAACTAATTAAAATATGCATCACTTCATATACTCATGTTTTTGTATAAAAAAAGAAAATCTATTACTTTAGCAATTTTTAAGTATACAATATATACAGCCTTCTTTGATAAGAGGGTTTTTTTCCTACTAAATCAACTCAGTAAGAGAATTGGAACTAACTTCTCGGGATTATCACTGAAGAGACAAAACTTCTATTAGAATTAGTGATAGTGTGTTAGTTGAACTTAAATGTTTCAGATGCAATAAAAATAAGCCATTTTAAAAGAAATCAATCAAGAAAAAATTTTGGATGTACAGTGTAATGTTAAACATAAAAAAAAAGCTTCCCAAGGGCAAAGATTTTCTTCTGTTTATTCACTAATAAATTCTAAGTTATAAACAATAAGTACATGGTAGGTACTTAAGTGCTTAAATATTTGTTGAATGAGTAAATGAATAAGTTCTTAAGAAATATTAGAGTATGTGATATAAATAAAACATTCAACAATTATTCAAACAATTTATATGTTTTATCTTCTTTACTATAACTACTTGACATGATATTTAGTAATACTGTCCTCATTTACATTTGAAGAAATTGAGGCACTGAGAGATTAAGTAATTCCTCTGAGATCATTATCTATTAAACAGTGTTGTTAAGATTAGTACTTAGTCCATCTGATTTCAAAGCCCACTCTCTTAACCATTGACCACCCCACAAGTATAGTGCTTATGTTGTTTCCCTTTACCTAACACTCATCTTTTTAGTGCAGTGAAATGTAAGTCAAAGTTGACTGTTAAACACCCTCTCAAGATATATATCAAAGCTCAATGATAAATATGTCAAAATGCATCTGCCATTAATGGTAAGATTTAATATCTGATGCTGGTAGGCATGTGAGTTTTTTGACATAGTCATATAAAACAACATTGAAGCTGACAAAGTTATTATTGGTTGATCTAATTTCCCAGTTATCTGTAATTTAAAGAAGATTTGGGACCTTAAATATACATAATTGCAATACTAAAAAAAGAGCTACAATCAACTTTCCAGGGCACCCTTGAAAATTCTGCGTGTCAATCGACCTCCCTATTTGTCATTCATGTGAAAGCCTAGTTCACATTTACAAAATTTAACATTTTTAGAAGGAAAAAACTTAATAAAGTAACAAGAATGTCAATTTTTTGTACAGTGGGTCTCAGGCAATCTGATTCATTTTTTGACTCTGTTTACTCCCTGTTCTAGCCAAATTCCCATTCCAGCTGCAACTTGATGCCAAGTCAACTGGATGTTGACCAGCCTAATCCTCCCACGACACTAGAAAGGGCTCAGCATGTGATTAAACAGGACAGATTTTCTAAAAATGTTTAGTTGACCCTCACCTAAGTGAAGAATATCAGGGACTCCTTAGGCACCATTTAAACATCAAGTGATATACCACCACTACCAACAAAGATGAGATAAGGCAAGTTCACAGTCTTTCAACTTTCCTAATAGGTTTGGTTTGAGGTTTCCTGGTGTAAATGTATCCTTGCCTTGAAATTCAGTCCAGATCCATTTTCTGATTCTATCACTCATTTCTCCCTTGTAACTTTCAATGTTCAAGAAAAGGGACGGCACCCTTCCATTTGAGTTGCTTTATCATGTTTTACTTGAATCAAGATAATTTCAAGATCCAAAAATATTGAGATTTAGAGACAAATGGTAGCTAATAAATCACCTAAAATTTACCAGACTTGAGTTAGAAATAGAATACACATTATCAGTAAAGCAGAGGCCTCAAAAAGAAATCGAGGGTAGTTTACCAGGCTGAGTCTAGGATATTGCAGTTAGCATCTAATTAAGAAGGGAGACAGATAAAGGGTTGACATTCAATATTGGTGCTTGCATATCGAGACAGGCAGAAAGGATTTGGGGACCTTGAGTACCCCGAGATGTTAGCCATGTCACTTCTCTGCCAGAACTTGACAAGAAGGAAAATCTGCCAAGTTGCTGAATCATGTTTTTGGTTTTTTGAAATGATGGCTGCTCTGGTAGAGACTTCTAATTGTGTCTGAATATTTATTATTGTCTTCTTGCATAGTAATAGACACCTGAATTTTTAGCTGTACACATGCCTATCTGTAATGAATATCCTATTTCATCTTTCCCATGCAACTGATATGACCATGAACCTTCTCCTCTCTTTTCAGCTTCCTGCTGGTGAAAACACAGATGTGCATGGACATGTCCAGCTGATTTCTAGCAAAGGAGAAAAACCAATTCAATGGAAGAAAGACATCCTTTTAAACAAATAGTGCTGGAACTATTGGCATCAATTTCTAAAAAAAATAAACCTTGACCTAAAGTCCATACTTTATAAAAATTAATTCAAAATAGATTATGGATATAAATGTAAAACTATGAAACCTTAAAAAAAATATTGTAGGAGAAAATCTTCATGACCTAGAGTTAGTCAACAAATTCTTAGGCATGACACCAAAGCCATGATCTGTAAGAGTAAAACTCAATTATTGAACTCCATCAAAGTTAAATACCTTTGCCCTGGAAAAGGTGATGTTAAGAAAATGAAAAGAAAACCAGTGATTTAGAGAAAACACCTGAAAATAACATATAGGACATAGTACTCATATTCAGAGCATATAAAAAAATTCTCTAAACTCAAGAGTAAGAAGGCAAACAATCCAATTAGAGAATGAGCACTTCAGCGGACATATCATCAAAGGGTACCTACAGGGGACAAATAAACAGGAAAAGATGTTCAACAACACTAGCCATTAAGAAATACAAATTAAAACCATCATCAAACACCACTACATACTTATTAAAATGGCTGAAATGAAAAAAAAATGGATAATGTCAAATGCTGGGAAGGTTATAAAGAAACAGGATCTCATATATTGCTGGTGAAAATGTAAATGATACAGCCACTCAGGAAATTAGTTTGGCAATTTCTTACAAAGTTAAGCATATGCTTATCATATAAACATATGCACTTTTGGGTATTTACCTTAGAGAAATTAAAACTTATGTTTATAGAAAAATCTATACATGAATATTCATAGCAACTTTATTTGTAATAGCCAAAAACTAGAAATGACCCAAACCTCCTTCTATGTGAATGGTTAAACAAACTGTGGTACATCCAGACAATGGAATACTACTCAGCAATAAAAAGGAATGAACTATTGATACATGCAATGACTTGGTTCAATATTTTTTTTTTTTTTTAGACAGAGTCTCAGTCTGTTGCTCAGGCTAGCGTGCAGTGGCCTCATCATAGCTCACTACAACTTCAAAGTCCTGGGCTCAAGTGATTCTCCTGAGTAGCTGAGACTACAGGTATGCAACACCACACCCTGCTCATTTTTTTATTTTTTGTAAAGACAGAGTCTCACTATGTTGCTCAAGCTGGTCTTGAACTCCTGGCCTTAAGAGATTCTCTTGCCTCAGCCTCCCAAAGTGCTAGGATTATAGGCCTGAGCCACCACGCTCTGTTCAATCTTAAGGACAGTGCACATAGAAGAAAAAATCCAGTCTCAAAAGATTATGTGCTCTATGGTTTCATTCATATAGCATTCTTGAAATGGAAAAATTATAGAGATGGAGATAGTGGTTGCCAGGGGTTAGGAAAGAGGAGATAGAGTGTGAATATACAGGACAGGATGAGGTAAGCACTTTGTAGTGATAGGACAATTCAATATCTTCATTATAATGATGGTTATATGACTCTATATATGTGATAATTGTCATATAATTAATTGCAAAAACATAAAAAATATTGCATGCAAAAATGATGAAACCTGAGTAAGGTCTATAGTCTAAATAATTATACTGTTATAATTAATTTCCTGAATTTGATGATGATCTATAGCTGTGGAAGATGTCACCATTGGGGGGACCTAGGTGATGGGTACGTAAGACCTGTCTGTAGTACTTTTGCAACTTTTTGTGAGTCTGATTCTATAAATATTTCAAAGCAGAGGATATTATTCAGAAATTCATTTCAAAGGCAAAACAAAAACAAAAACAAAAAAAAAATGCAAAATCCAGATGTAATGATGAGAGCTAGAGCTGCTTTCTTGGACTAGAGAGTGAAAGCTGCCTTTAAAGAATAGCAGAGTGACAATAGAGAAAGAGTCTATATCCTTGATAAGTTTGGGATCACCCTAGGAGCCCTGGAGTACTTATGTTTACAATTAGTCTCATTTATATACATCTTGTTCATGCCACATTCATTTTGAATTTTTATATCTCACAAACTTAATCTGAATAGATCTGCTTATAAGTATATAACTATATTTTAGTATTATAAGAATAATTTAATAAAATACAATTACATTTGACATATATAGATATAAATAAAATATATTAACAAATTAGTTAAATATAATTAGCATTTATTATCAAGGTTATGTTGAATCAAACAGCAAAAAGTAGAATCCAGTTTTACAGTTTTGCTTGTTTATTATAATTCCATCTGAAGTGCTTTGCGTCTACTCATGGTGTCAGCAGGCTTTATCTCATCTGAACATATGAAAATAACAATATCAAAACTTTTATGGTATTGAAGACCGAATCGAATTTGATCACTATGTTTTCTTCTCTCTTTCTTTACCATGAGAATGTAATATGGGAAGAGAGGATTTAATTTCAAGAGCTCATGAATTCTTAGCCACACTGTGGAAACCCAGCTCCCCTTGAGGCTAAATATCTGTACACTGAAATAATGTTTTTGACAACTAAGTGACTTAAATTCGATATTGCATATGGATCCCAGAGCGTTCTTTTTCATACATTTAACTTTAAACAACTTCATATTTTATCAATTTATAATTGATACTCCATCCTATTTTCTTTATTAGAATGTAATTTAGACAACTGCTCTTGTTGAAAAGACTATCATATCAATATGGTAGCATTTAGGATAAAATTCTTTGTGCCCACCTTTCATTAAGAAGTGGCTGATCTCAGTGAGTGCTGCTGGTCATTGGAAAGCTGCCTTGTAGCATCCTCCTCTCACCGGCACTCTCTGCATTGGCTTCATTCCTGGTACGTGTACCTGGTTTGTGATTCTGATCATTTTGCACTGAGCGTATTTTATCCTTTTATTTCACATTTCACCCTTCTAATTAGAATTAGATATGACACTCAAGTTAAGGTTTTTACATTATTATCTTAAATACCTTTTAAGTGTATGTCACATAGTCCACAGTACAAGACATTATACTTAAGCCCTATTTCCATCTTAATTCTGGATGCATTTGTGACCTAACAGAATTTTCATTAGAAATCCTAAAAATCACAGAAAATGTAAACCATTACGATTAGTGGGTTAATATGATATCTTCACAGCACAAGACAGCTTGATTACCCCAATCAAGAATTGAATTTTTCACCTGTCATAAAAGAATACAACTACCTAGTAGTCACGTCTGTCCATTTCTTAACCTATTTTGGATATGCCTAAATGCCAGAGGACCTTAATAATTTCTGGAAGGATCAGAGAGAAATGACTTAATTTGTCCCATTAACTAGTTAGCACCTTTAATGACAGCCATGTTAATATTTTCTGCCTAATTAATACCTCAATATTTCAACATTTAGGCCAGTAAATATCATTTGATAAATGATGACTCACATCAAGCAGATACCATCTTGTTCTTTTCATATTTATTTTCTGCACCCAGAAAATAAATATGAAACAGTACCATCATTCACATTCATTAAACTTTTGTTGAGGGAATAAATAAATATGCATGAAGAAAATGAATGGTAGAGGCAGAAGCTTGCTCCCTGTTACCAAGCTACCTATAATCCCAGCATATATTATGTAAAGTAATAAACTATTTATTATGGCAAAGGGTTTAGGTAATATTAGATAATTATTTTCCAGGGAAAATTGGGTTTGAGGAGATGAAAGGACTAGGCATAGAGAGAAAAATTATAAATCTACAACACATCGCTAAAAGAGAAATGTTTGAGTTGGGCTACATTTAAACATAAACTAGTTTAAAAGAGGAGAATTGGTTAAAACAAATAATTGGATATTTAGAAAGTTCATAATTGTATTTGGTAAATAAGTAATCTCTTTATTGTTAAAATAAATTGTTCTCTGTAGAGTTTTTCCTCTTGTTACTGATATCTTATTCTCTTCACTTTCCCAATCTGATTCATAAGAAATTTCCAATACTCGCGATACAGAGAACAAGTGCTCTATGAATATTGTCCTATTATCTTTGCCCCTGACCCTTTCAGTGTTCTCACAAACCATGGATATTTCATTCAGGGGTATTGAGGGCTTGGCCATCATGTTCTATGCTAATTGTAAAAAAAATTTCAACCAAACATTATTTTCAAATTTAAGATTAGGACCCAATTAATTCTGCCTTTTGCCACTGAATAATCCATACTTCATTTTCATGTAAATTGGAAAATTTAATATTGTGTGAGATGAGTACTATTTCCAAGAAACAAGATGACATATTTGGCTTTTTTCCAAAGGTATCTAAGGTTTTAGAAGAATTGCACTTCTCTGTTTTATACAGGAAGTTGTTGATGATTTTTATTTTTCTTTCTGGAAGAAAGGAGATTAAGTAAACAATTCAATATCTTATGTGTATAAGACTCTTTTTAATTCTTTCTTTAAAATAGTTAAGGTGCTGTGCACAATTTCCCCATGGTGCTTTAAAGGTAAGAATCAGATAATAGATTATATGAATAATAACTCCATTTATTCTAGATGTATTCAACTAAAGCTAATTTATATATCCTGTGTTTTTCAAGTTTCAGACACATGGGGCTAGAAAGGACATTGTCAAAACATCCATAGACTCAGACATATTACTAAACTTCCCATGCAAATTGGTTTAGAAATTCTCTGTTAATTTTGTTCACACAATTACTAATTTAGGAATAACTACATACTAACTAGCTGCTAAATAATATTAATGTATAGGAGTACTGTAGCTGGGACAGGATCAAAGTAGTTATTGAAGCCTAAATGGTTAGTTGTAGAACAAAAACAGCAGCTGTAGAGTTGCTGATTTTTGTTCCATATTCTCTAGAATACAACATTTTGAATTCAGTTTTGAGAGCAAGTTGTACCTTATCTTTGAGGAAGAAGGGAATGGCCCTCATAGATTTTTTTTTTAATTTTTCTAACATAAAGGCCAATATCCTAGTCTGGAAGCGAATATTTGGAGGTAATGATAAGACAAATGTTGGTGCATGACAATGAAAAATTTGTTTTCTTTTAGATAAATTGGCATCTTTGAGATGGGTTACTCTCAAGGAAATAAAGACAATGAGATAATGTAAAATGACAGAAGGAAACTTTTGTTTCTTACCTAGGAACTTCAGAAACGGTGAGGGCCTAGACTTCAGACAGGGGAATCTGAGGGATGGGATCACTCCTATGTGGCCACTAAAATGGCCTCTTGAGATGTCTGATGATAAGCTGGGAGTGGGAGCCACCTCTGTCCAGTAGGAGAACCTGTGGAGGTACCTAACTGGGAGTGTCTGTTTTTCTCTTCTTTACCTACTTTTTTAAAAATTTTTTTACCTTTCTATTATTCCCAAGATTTTGGTGAATTTTTACCAAAAGTAATAGCCAGATCCGAGAATTTGTTTGGACAACTAAGAGAAAAGCTTGTGTTCTTTAGAATGAAACATTTGGGAGAGAGGCAGTATCTGAACTAGACTTGACAGGGGAACAGAGGACTGTCAGAGAAGAGGGAAATAAGGGACCACCAGGCTACATCAAGTACAAATGCATTTATTGGTGCTCCTCATAAATAGAAGCCAAAGACTTGGCTTCCTCTGACCAAATATGCTAGAGACAATCTGGGTATTGAAGAATGATCCCTAAAGCCTGGAGAAGTTGAAGATGGGCTGGTCAGGAATATCTGGCTAAGCAGACAAATTATTTAGATTGAACTGAACAGTTTCTAATGAATATCATTACTTAAATAAAGACCTAGTGTATAGTTAGTTGATGTTGACTAAACACGTCATTCTTTATTGAGATACTTTTTTTTCGAAAAATAAATAATCATGCTGAGTTTTGGTATACTGAGTTATGTCAAAAAATGCATTTAATCACAAATGATACATTTTGTGAGACATAGCCAAATGCAGCACAATCAGTAAGCATCCTATGATTAATTGATTCGAAGATTCACTTTGAAGGGGATGACACTAAAGTATACCCTGCAGGGCTTAAGGTTTAGGACACCAAGGCTGTGCTTATAAAAACAAAGCTAAGCGATTAATCAATCCAATAAATTAGATTAATGAAGCCATTCAACCTGCATAATATGGGGGAAATATTCTTGTTTTCTGAAACAAGTATTTTTGTCTGTAATTGTTCTTAATCATTCAAATACTTGGATTAGCTGCTTGAGAAAATGACTTTTCTTCATTTACTGAGTTTATTGTCTGTAAGTTACAGTTTCATTCCTTAAGGTTTTCTACCATATGCCCTGCCTTTGTCGGTGATCATCTGAAAAATATCCTTGTGATGTGATTTTCCCATAAAATATGTATTATTTTAGTTCTCTAATGTTTTTTCTCTTTCTTCATTTTATTAGTATAAGTGAATTTGATGATAACAACTCATATTGCGATCTTGACTTTCCTCTTTAAATACCACTTTATCTTCTCCATAAAATTTTCATTTACTTTGTCTACACATTTATCTTAATTAGTCTTCAGTTCCTTCAATTAAGTATATATCTATCAATGTTTGCTGTGACCAGAACAAGTGGTGGATAACAATGCTATTTTAAGTAAGTGTGAGTCAGATAACTGCAGCCCCAGGAAAGCTATGTCTTTTTCTGCTCCTTGAAAGTCCAAGGACCAAATAAGGACGAATGAAGTTATTAGAATGAGAGTCATACCTTCACAATAGAGACAGGGTTTAGAGCTATTCCTCAAGTTCATTTGAGTGACCATCAAGAGAGTCATTCATTGCTGAGATGAAAATGTCAAATACTTACATAACATTAAATGAAAATCAAATATTTACAGGCGAATCCTTTAGATTTTGGTGCAATGTATCACTTATTTTGAATAGATTAGGAGGTAGACTTATGACAATTTAATTGTGTACGAACTTAAGAAAAAAAGAGAGTTGCTGCTCTAGCTAAGACAATGTATTAGACGGGGGAAAAATAACTCAACTTCTAATAGTATTTGATTTTCATATTTCTCATGTTTGCATGAAAATGGAAAGAATATTATTAAGAAAATGTAGAAACTTAATCTGGTTTTTTTTTCTCACTATGGTCAAAAAGCTCTTGTAAGATAAATTTTCCTCAAAATGGAAAGAACATGTAATTTAGTGAGGAAAACCATTCTTGATGGTAAGACATAAATATGTTTAGACAAGAACATTTATAACATTTTTCTTAATCTATATAATTTTTGCTCAGATCCTATTTTATTTTCTTTGCAACTTATGTGATTTGTTGACTCATCTGTACTTTTATACTTTATATGACTCTTGAAGAAATGTTTATTTGCTTTATTACTATGAATTGTGATTCTATAACCTTTATAAATCTTTTCTTTTTTAGAAAATGAAACTGTATTTCAATATATTCTGCTAACTCCCATTGTTTGTTAAAGGATAAGTACATGTAATAGAAGAAAACAAAAGAAAAGAAATATATAGGTTTAGCAGAAACACTTTTTATTTTTTGAATAGCAAACTAAGGCCAGAGAATTTTTTTAAATAAACCCATCATCAGATTTTAAAGTTGTAGTGCATATTAAAATGGATTTCACTTGATCTCTTAATTTTAATAATGTAGAAGCTAAAGCCTAGAGGTTTTTTTTTGTTGTTTGTTTGTTTGTTTTTGAGACAGAGTCTTACTCTGCCATCTCAGCTAGAGTGTAGCGGCATCATCATTGCTTATTGCAACTCCAGACTCCTGGGCTCAAGCAATCCTCCTGCCTCAGCCTCCCAAGTAGCTGGGACTGCAAGTGCATGCCACCATTGGTAGAGATAGGGTCTCAGTCTTGTTTAGGCTGGTCTTGAACTCCTGAGCTCAAGTGATCCTCTCACCTTAGCCTCCCAGAGTGCTAGGATTATAGACGTGAGCCACTGCACTGGCCCAAAGATCTTAAAATATCTGCTCCACGCTGTTTGATAAGACTACAGTCAGCTATACGTTGTTTGCCTGAGCTGAGGCTTAGCTGGAGAAGAGTGAGGAAGACAAGAATGGAACTTACTGCACCTTAAACCTAAATCCGAACCTCTAGCCCTAGGTTGATGAAGACAGTATCTTCTACCGGTTCCACATGGGGAGTGGGGTCAAGAGTCCTCATTTTCCCCTGATATGTAATTGTCCAATCCAAAGCCAGGTGTGTGTGATAAGCCTAGACTATCACCTCTGCCTTTTTAATCCCCTGAGTGCCAAGCAAATGATAGGCTGCTTCATCCTTTCCGCCCTGCCTTTCGCCCACCCCTTTGTCTCTTCTGTTTGCTCAGCAGGCCTTGAGACCTCATGGTCCCAGCCCACCACTTCTTTGCTGGATTGCTCTGTGAATTGCGTCCTCCAGACGTAGCCTTTAATGTATTAATACAATAAAAGGAATGGGAAAATTTTCTCTCAAGAAAATGGCCTTGTTTGCAGGGCCATTGTCTCAATGCAAATCCTATTTTCCATGCCCACAGCAAAATATTACTTCATTTCTTACTCTTGGTATTCTTAGCGAAACCCAGCGAAGCCCCGGGAAGACAGATGCCTGAGGGGAAGGTCAAAGACAAATGCAGGAAAGAGAGCACATTAATAATTTTCAAAATAGAATTCTGATCACATTTATTTTGTACGTAAACAAATAATTCAGGAAGAAATCACTAGGGAGAGGTCTATATCTGATGCAATATTGTTAGTAGTTCCTAAATTGTGACAAAAATCATGGAGAATCTCTAAATGCCATCAGTCAGAAGTTCCAGTATCCCCACTGAGGATACATTTGAACACAAATTACATTGTCACTGGAGTCATGCCTGTCAGGTATCAGGAAAATTGAGATTCTAATAGATTTGCAGCAGAGGTTGGGTATCTGGGGTGTCTGAGGGGCAACTTTCTACCTAGTAAGTTTCATAACCTTGTACAGACTGCTAAAACCTACTAAATGCATCAGTCATCCAGAAGGGACTTGAATGGTTCTTTCCAGTTCTGTCATTCTGTGTTTATCCTTTTTAGGACACTTGTAGAGATCAGCTGCAGGAAAAAGTTCACTTGAAATTAAAAAATCAAAGGTTAGCAATGCCTCAGAGAAGTCATAGTCTTATCCTCACTCCTCCCTGGCCTCTGAATCATTTTAAGGCTTTTATGTGTGTTTTAATTATTTTCCTATGCTGTGTACTTTTCACTGTAGAAAACAAAATTTATTTTCCTGATCTGTGGACTGACATGGTAGCCAATATCTAAACACAAATGATCCTTTGGAAGGATAAAGACAGGCTTAATGTGTTAGGATCACTCAACCTGTAGGGGTTTATTCTCCTTTAATGTTTGGATACCCTTATCCTCACGGGATGCCATCTGCTATAATTATTTTTTGAATAGCTCTAGTGATTTTAACAACTTCGCCTGTTAGGTTTTTTTCTTTTTCCTTTTCTATTTTTTTCAAGTGTTTCTAATCTTTTATGAAAAGATGCTTTCTGACATTTGCTTTGATTTTTTTCATTTAATTTTCATTTATGTCCTTGTTGCATTATTTCTAGGAGGTGAGAAATGGGAACTTTAGATACGATCAAGACTGTTGAAGAGAATATGTATTTCACATGAAGCCTCTTACCAATTTGTTCTAAGTTTAGGCTTCAGTGTGAGAATGTAAAAGAAAAAGGTTAATATTTATCAGTGTATACTGCTCTTTTTAAATGTACTTTTAATAGAGTATGAATAGTGGCTATAATCCTAATGTCTCTTGGGTAAGAAAACTCACATCCAAGTATATGTTTTAGATGTGAAATGATATTGGAAACTGATAAAAAATGATTTGACTCTGAATTTTCCCATGATAAAAATGGCAGTAAATAAGACATTTTCACTTTTTAAAATTAGGCAATCACATGTCATCAATCATTGGCTCAATAATGTTTAGTGATCCCATGATATGTATATTTGCCAGGATTTCAGCTGTAATTTGTTTAGCTTTGATTCAGGGCCTTTTTTTTTTCTATAATTCCTTTGATACACCTAAGTTTTACAAAAGCAATGATTTAGACATTTTCACCTATGTAAGCAAAAGGTAACATAATAAAGATGATCTGGAAAGATCAGGAAAATAGGAAATGTACATTCATGAAAACATCTCAAAGGATACCTTGTGATGAAGAGTTCAAATTATAGGACTAGCTCTTCTTAAATCCTGCAAAGAAGTCTTCCTCAACTGATATTAAAAAAGCAGCCCTTTTTAGATTTAAAAATTTAAAAATGTATGAAAACTTTGAACTTGGATTTTAATTCATTCAACAAATATTTATTGAATATCTACTATGTGCTAGTCTTTGTTTTGGTCATTAGAGATATAGTGAAAAAGCAAAAGTGAAAAATAAGTCTGGGAATGAGAGCTCAGTTCCAGGCAGCTGCACTGGGCTCATGTCACCCAGGACAGAAAGGTTAGGGGAACAAAAATGGCAGTTTTCTCCTTTCTTTCTGGATCTGGCCATAGAGTTACTTTTTCCTAATATATTAAGTTTCTCTTATCTTTAACTTTTAAAATGTAAATAAATACAGATTTAGAAAAATATACAAAACAGACATGTAGCTTAATGAAGTATCATAAGACCTCTTGTATTGAGAAACAGATCTATGCCCAGAACCCCTAAAGGGCCTCTGTCTGCTCCATCCCAATAGAATTATGTCTCTGCTTAGAAAAGTAACCACTTTACTTTACGGTAATCACCTTTTTGTATTTCTTTGTAGTTAAATATTCCTCTAAATATAATTCATATTTATGGCCACCTAATCTAGTGACTAAAACAGAGCCCTGCAAATAGCACATACTCAATAGGTTTCTAAACAAGTTAAGTCACTGATGATGCATTTTCAAGTGCCTACCCCTAGACACTATATTTAATCTTAAACATTTTCAGTTTTTAAGCATTTTTTTTGTGTTTTGGTAGATGTTGGATATTTCTTAAGTCACTGTTACTCTATAGTTTCTCCTTCCATTCTTTAGTTTTTATCATTATTTATTCATGGAAGATCTAGGTCCATTTAACCTGAAATTATAATAATACTCTTCTGTTCTCTGTACTTCCTCAATTTGGCAGCTGAAGCAGAGGTTTGATTAGACTCAGGCTCAGTCCGTTTGGCAACATTACAAGTTGCATTGTGTTCTTTTATTAGGAGACACATGTTGTTTGGTTGTCTTTCTTTTTGTGATATTAGCAGATGTGAATGTTTTGACTGAACCCATTAATTTGATAGGAGTTGTGAAATGGTGATGTTGTCTTGTCACCTATTTTTCATTTATTGGCTGGAATAATTCTATAAATAGAGGCTCTTCCTCAACTTATTTTAGTACCCAACAATATTGGTAAGGCAGGATACATGTTTTATTCTTTCCTTTTATTTCCTATTTCTCACAATAATAATTCTGTCCTCAATCACCTTCTAAAAGTAACAGATCAGTTCTTTTTTCTTTTTTGCAGCATTATGAACTCATGGATTTAAACACATTTGATGGGTTTCAATCCACTGCTATTTTTATCCTTACTGGAATTAAAACTGTCCCATATTTTGCAGATGGGACAGACACTTATGTGTCTGGCTGTTGGTGTTATCTGTGAACTTGAGTGATGAGGATGATTGAGCTACATGTCTCTCATCACCTAGTAGACTAACTCAGACTTCATCACAGTGGTCGCAGATTCCAAAGAGCAGCAAGAGTGGGAATCCTCAATGTACAGGTATTTATTTATTTTCTGCTTAAGTCAGGTTTGCTTTTGCTTCATTAGCTAAAGCAAGTTGCATCACCAAGCACAGGCTCAGGATGGGAAAAAACTACCTAAGTAGGATAAGGAGACAAAAATTATTGGGCCATTTTTGCAATCTACCACATGAGCTAATTTTCTTTCTCTAATATCACACCCTTTTTACTTAGATTCCTAAAGCATTTTTTTGTCTCTCCTCTAAAATCCAGTAATTTTACTAGATTATGTCTAGATGTTAGTCATTTGGGTCAATACTGTTTGATATGCAGAGAATGTGTAGTTTGAAATCTTTTTTTAAATTTCAGAGAAGTTTTCTTTGATTATATTTTTTATTTTTCTCTTGCTTTGGTTATCTTCTTCAGATACTCCCATTATCCACATGTTAAATATTTTTTCCTTTTTTGTAAATGTATCTTCAATATGTGTTGTTCTTCTTGAATCATTTCTTTCTATTTATTTCATTATAATTTATAAAATTTTGTTGCTTTTTTCATGGTTTTATTTCTCTGAAGTTATCTGTTATGCTCATTTGCTCTTATATTCTTTCTAATTTATTCTTCATTTCTGAATTTTTTCCTCTATTTCTTTCATTCTTATTACTTTATTTTGAGTTTTCTAATAATAATTCATGTGAATCTTTTGTATTTTGTATCATTTCTTAATATTTTTAACTCAGTTTGAAAAATATTAGGTTACTATTTTAATTTATTTTGTGTGTTCCTTTTCTTTTTTCTTACAATGACTTTGTAGCAATTTGACTTCAAATTGCTCATTTTTTTTGTGAAAAAGTAAAGTTTCATAAGCTGTCAGAGAAAGGTGTTGAGAGTAGCTTTCTGAGATTTACTGCCTCTCTGAGATTTTCCCTTCTCAACTTTTATTTGGATCTTCTCTTCCTTCCTCTCTATTGTCCCTATTCTGCTTAATTTTTATCATATTCCCAGAAATGTACTCCCAGTGTAGATTTCTACAGGCCTGTGTAGGAAGGGAGCCCAGGAGGGTCAGTTTTGTGAGTTTACAGGACCTGGACCGTTGCAGCTTTCATACGCTGTGGTGAGCCCCTCGCATACCAGCTGTTGGACTTTTCCAAACCCTCCTCGTTTAACCTGCTGTTCCTTTTTGTCTGATGTACTTTCCAACGCAGGCTTATTGGCTCTATCGTGTTCTCTTGTTATGTCCGTCACACACACTTGCTTCTTTCTGCTCCTTCCCACACAGGTGCTAGCGCAAGGCACATCATGTGGTTATCTGCATTTTTTTCTTTCCCACTTGTGTTTTGGAGTTCATGGGTGATATTATGTCACCTAGTTAATTGTAAATGTTGTACATTTGTTTTGGGGCTTTGCTAGTTGATTACTCTGTTCTTACAAAGGGTTTGGGGGAGATTTACAAACTGTTTAGCACTGATGCCATGCTCTTTCCATATTCCCTGATTTCCTAACCTTTTTATTTTCCCAGCTTCTTTATTCCCTCCCTTATCCTAAGCTCAAAGTCATCTAAAAACACTATTTTCATTCTCATACATTAATTCTTAAGCCCAGCATCACAAGCTTTCCTTTTTAGGATATATTCTATTGCCTTGATTTTTTTAAAATAAGCATCAATGTATTGATTACAGGTACATCAATTAGAGATTATTTCCTCCCACTAGTCTAAACTGTATGTACTAATTGTCCAATACGAATTACTCTGGATGATTACTGACACTGTACATGTCCCTTTGGCATTTGGGAGTATCATAAAAGGAGATAAAAAATGATTTGAATAACAGCATCTCAGGAAATTATAGGTATTGTATTTACCCAATAGAGAAAATAGGAACTGGGGCATGGCTTCCTCTAACCTGACTTCAAAGTATTCACCATGATTAAAGAACACACAGGAAAGAAAAAAGATACTCTCCTAATGCAGCATTTTCTAGTGTTCTCCCAGTTAAAGACTTATTCCAATACAAACATTCAAAACATGACAAGACAATAGAAAAATTTTATCTGGCTAAAGGACATAAATTGATTTTCCATAGTTTACTTTGTTCTTTTTCATTTTCATAGCATTGAGTTTGCATTAAAGGAGGTAAAGTTTCTGCCTGATCCTCCTTGGGACCAGTGGCAATTAGTTGTAATAACAAGTCAGGTTTAGGCATATCATCCATAACCACAGAGCAGAGGAGAACTAACTGGTTCACACTGGGTACCTGACTCTCATGAACAACATTATTTCAAAAACTGAATTTATTGAAATACAAACGATTTCTAGAAGAATAATCAGCATGTTTTCTTTAATGCAGGAACTAAGTTACCAAAGTCATGTTTATTCATTTAAAAGTGACACATTTCTACATTCACCAGGAAAAAGTGGTCCATGTTGAATTCAAATTAAGTATCACAAGCCTCATGTTTATAGATATTTTCTTAATTACAAAAATTGCCAGGAACCACTCTTTGATCTAAAACCTGCTGGGCTGCATTGAATTACAATGTTATTTGCTTCCCCATCCCAGTATGACAAGATTGTGCTATAATATGATCTTTTAATAATGTGATCTGAAGTGCCTGATGAAACAAAATATGATTTGTTTGACGGGCAGATATAAAAATAGTGGCCTGCAATACTTTTGTCTTGGAAAGAGACTTAAAATGTCTTTCAGTTGACCAAGTTGCTTTAGATATGCCTGCATTTCAAGTATTCCAAATACAAGCAGTTGATGGTAGTGAGAATGAAAGGCCCAAAGAAATAGTACTAAGTTATGATATTTTTTTTGTAAGGAACAAAATCAAGGCAAAGTTATCACATGTTTTTGGACTCCATTTGAAATATGCATTGATAAACTATTTTTTAGTCAGTATATGTTCACCTCAATGCAATTATAGCACTTAGGATTTTTTTTGCTGACATTAGTGGTGTGTGTGTGTGTGTGTGTGTGTGTAAGAATGTATAGATGGGGAGTCACATTGCTGTAACCAATAACTGGCACTTTCCCTCATACCACTGTCATTTTTGCCTCCCAGGTAGATATTTATGACCACTTCCTATAGCAACAAGGGTATTGGATTTATTCAGAATGGGTGGAATGGAAGATTATGAAAAAGCTCATTTTGCATGACAAAAAGAAGGATTCATGTCTCATTGTAATGTCAAAATGCACTGGACAGAAAACAATGCAAAAGGCTTAGGTATAAATTAGAATACACTTATTTACATTAGTACAGCTTATATGTTCCCAGTGATCTGTACCCTCCTCATGTATACTAAACTTCCTGTGGAGCTAATTTACCAAATTCTACAGTTTTCTCTGCTCTTCTGAGGTGACTGAGACATTTTCATAGATTCATTCAATTATCATTGGTGACTGTACTGTCTCCTTCATTAAATAAAAAGCAATACATTAAATATCACTACAGTATTCTAAGGGCACAGATACCTATGTAATATGTTTCTAAGAACCTAACAGTTTCTATCTTGGATTAGTGTCCAAACTTACACTGAAGAAAAGCTTATAATGATATTCTCACTTCAAAAAAAGAATTCTCTTGGATGTGAAATATTCAATATTTTTGTTTATCTTGAGTTTTAATGTGTTCATATTACTTATGTAATATTTCGGTATGATAAGAAACATACTAATTATAAATTAAATTGAATTAAACAAATTTTGGAATTTATTTTTTCAAATAAATGTTTTTTATCCTATCAAAAATAATTTATGTAGCATCCTCAAAATTATACACTCCTCCTCCAAGTATTATGGGAACATGTTCACTAAAATACCTTCAATCTCACTTAATTTCTCCCCTTATTACACCACTGTCCTCTCTGAAGACATCAAAGACCTTTTATCAATCAAATGGAGTGATATATTTTCGTTTTATCTTTTTTATTAATTCACACTATTGATAATACTCTTTTGTTCATTCATTTTTTTTCAACAAATTCTTGAATGTCCTCTCTGTGGCAGACATGATTCTGGGTAAATTAGTGATAAAGTGTCAACCAGAACAAGAAATTCTCTGCCCTCATAATGCTTAAAACCTGGAAGACAGGAAAAAATGATTCATAGTAAAATGTCAGGTATTGGTAAGTGCTCTGAGGAAAAATAAAGCAGATCGGGGGAGGATACAGATTATATGCTATTAATAGTAGGACTTTTTCTGGAGCTGTAATCTCCTGTGGGACCTGAATTGAGGGAATGAGCAGTGCAGATAACCGACAGAAGATATTTTTAGACAACAAGAGAAAACCTTAAAATAAGACTGTGGATTTACATTTTTGGAAAGCTAGTTACGGTGGTGGGAGAGAGTGGTTGAAAATTAGGTTTGGATGATATAGGGCCTTTGCCAGGAACGTGGCCAGTGTTCCCTGCAAAAAACTGGGTCCCTTTGGTAGAGTTGCAAGGGATAAGAAAATAATAGAGAGAAATGAAAAATGGAAGAAATAAAAGAATACACTGAGATGAAGATATAATTTTATAAATTTATAAAGATTATAGGCAAAGTGGGAGCTCAGGGGGTTAGACCTCTCCATGGGTCTCAAAAATCCCCGAATGAGATCTTACATGGTAACTTATAGGAAATAGTGAATAATTGTCAGGGGTAACAGATTTACATTACAGCAGGTAGTTCCTCTCAGGTCAACAGATTTTCAAAAGGCTTTTACAGAAGGCTTCTACAGATTCTTTAACTAATTCTATTTATGTGAGCAAATGGTTACAAAGTCTTTCAAAGGTTAATTTTTAAATTCTAAGGTAAATTTATCATTTAAACAGAGGGGTTAAACAGAGATATGTAAGCTCCATGTTTATTAGGTTATTGTGAATGGAGACAGGTAGTCTAAGAGTGGTTTAAACAAAAGCTTTGCTTTTAGCCATTCGGGAAGCTGTCATTTCTGGGAAGCTGTTTGTTCCGGAGGGCACTCTATTGTCAGCTCTCAGCCTATAGTTTTTAACAGATTCACTTGTGTTTTACAAAGCAAATCCAATTCTTTAGGTCTGAGAAACGCGGCGCCTCATGGGACACAGCCGCTACTGCCTTTCCGAGACGCCCTTCCGAGTGTAACGGCGTTCGAAATGCAAACCAACACATTCACATATTCTTTCAGGGCAAAGCTCTACAAAACTCCTCAGACGAATCCTGTCCCAAAGCACGTTTAATATTAATTCATGGAGCAACAGGCCTTGAGGCCATATATAAGTATGTTCTTTGCTTTTATGCTAAATTCTTGGGAATATTTTTTTGCAGGGAGAGGCATGGTCATCAAAAGAGATGTTTTAGAAGGGTCTTATGGCTGCTACATAGAGTCAATTCCTTGTGTGTGTGTATGTATGTATGTAATAAATGTGGCAAGAATAGAAACTGAAAGACGAGGTAGAATATGGTATCAGTAATCCAAGTTAGTTATGCTAATGACCTAGGCTAGGGTAAGAGCAAAAAATTTGGTAAGAAAATTAGATTTGGGACTATAATTTTAGATGCATAGCTAAAGGACTTTAATGGAGTAGAAGATGAATGTGATAAAATAGGCAAGAGTGACAATTCCAATGTTTTTGACCTGAGCAACTGGGTTAATGTGGGTGACATTTGTTCATATAGAGTTTGATGCAGAAACAGGATAGCATGTGTGTGCATATCGTGAGAGAGAATAAAGAGTTTGGATTCACATATGTTAGAGTTTTTTAGACAGATGAACAAAAATATGAAATAACGTATTAGATAAAAGCCTTGAGTTATGGAGGAATTTGAGTCTGTAATTGTAAAAATGAAAGTTATCAGTTTATAAATGATGTTTAAAGCTATAGGTTTGTCATTCATGTGCATATAGAGGTGGTTTAGAAATAGGAAGGACATTGCTTTTACTGAATTGTTTTCCTAAAAGTTCTAATCCACTGTTTTGGTAATTCACTTAGTCTTAAATGTTGCTTTTATAATGATTTGTCTCAAATTTAAAACCATGTTTCTAATTCATTTTCTCAACAGACCTCAGTTAACAATTGCATATCTGCAAATGGTTATCCACTGATATCACCAACTGAGCAGGCTTAGAATCAAAATCGTCTTCCTGAAATCTGCCTTTGTGCTTGTCATCTCTCTTTCATATAATAGTTTCACCATTTTTGCTAACGTACTGGTTGTGAACTTGACTACTTTATCTTTGCTATCCCCACATTTATCATTCACTAAACTGCCAGTTCACTATCTTCTACTTTCACATTCTCCTTTCCATTTATAGAACCAGGCCCTCAATCCACACCCTTCCTTCATGGTCAGTGCACGAAGTGACCATGCAATGGATTCTTATCTGTGCCCTGTATTGTCCTGTAATCTATCCTTTCACATTGCTAAATTATTCTTATCATCCACATGTAGAACCACATTATTTTCATTCTTTTCAATCTTCTTGAATGTCATATGTAGGGAAACTAATTCCTTAGGGTAACTGTTTTTTCATTTGCTTTCATTCTGATTTTGAAAGTAAATAATTTTCTGGAAGTTTGGACCGATAGCTGGGAAGTGAAGAAAGGAAAGAAATGATACCAGACACTGAATTTGCTTTTTCCCAAATTAGAATAGGGTTTTGTTGATGTCGAGTTGAGCATGAGGTAAGAAAGACCAGCTGCCTGTAATCTTTTCTATTGAAAGTATAACTGAATGTATTTCTCCTGAAACTGATGAGAATCCTAATTATCAAAGTA
This sequence comes from Avahi laniger, assembly GCA_963575035.1. Classification (NCBI taxonomy): domain Eukaryota; kingdom Metazoa; phylum Chordata; class Mammalia; order Primates; family Indriidae; genus Avahi; species Avahi laniger. The sequence goes on along the minus strand of CAUYSK010043790.1, from coordinate 9,913 downwards.
CTGGAGTACAGCAAAAAAGTGAGCCTCTCCAATCCAAAAAGATCCTAGTTTTCTTGGACAGAATCATCAGCAGGTGAGTGTCGTCCTCCACCACACCCTAGAGACAAGAGTGACATTCTAAAAAAGAAACAGAACCACTGTTAAGATATTTCATATTTTTTACTTAACAATGATAATAAGAATGAACTTAATATAAATTTGCCGTGTTAGTTTTTCTTCTCCCATTTATTTATAATCCTTTCTGAGAAGTTGCACCATCCTGCTTCATCTCAGTATATGGTCTCTGTATCATATTCTTCATCACACTGTCATTCGTCTATGCTTGTTCATGCTACTGTCTCCACTTTCGATGTCCTTCTCTCCTTATCTCAAACTGACATTTCACTCAAATTTCAAGGTCCTTTAAAATGAAGGATCTACTACAAAGCTTTCTCTCTGTAGTACTTTGATTTTGTCTTTATTCCTGCATTTATTTAATTTTTTCCTTGCCAGAGGTTAACTGAGCATGTGTCTAGGACTAATCACATCTTCATTTCTCTATACTCACAGTGGACACTCCTGTATCACAGGGCTGTGTTACTCTAGGCGGTTGATTAATTATATTTGCAATGGTGGGACTTAATGGATGAAAATGCATAGGACCATCATTCATTGTAATGGGATGCTTCTACAGAGGTGTATCAAAGAGACTGTGAGAATGCACTTCAGGGGATTTTAGCCCCTAATAGGGTAGAGAGGACATTTTTTTAAAAGCATTGTAAAGTGTACAATTTGGTGGCTTTTATTATATTCACGATTTTGTGCAATCACCACCTTGACCAAATTCCAGAACCCTTTCAACATTCCCCCCAAAAGCCCCTAAACCTTCTAATCAATCCATCATCCCATTTCCTGACAAGAACTAATCTACTTTCTGTCTCTATAGATATGTCTATTCTGGACATTTCACATAAATGGAATCCTATAATATGTGGCCTTTTGTGTCTAGCTTTTGTTTTACATAGCATAATTTTTCAAAGTTAATTTATGCCATAGAATATATATCTATATTTCCTTTATTCCTTTTGTGAATAAATAGTATTCAACTGTATGGATAGACATCATTTTGTTAATCTATTTAACAGCATTTTGGTATTGTATTTAAAAAACAGTCCGTTAATGTAAAGTCTACCATGTGTTTCCTTCTAAGTGTTTTGTAGTTTTAGCTCTAATATATAAGTCTTTAATTCCTTTTAGTTACTTTTTTATATGTAGTGCAAGGTACAGATCCAAATTCTTTATTTAAATATAGATATCCAGTTATTCCAGGATTATTTGTTAGAGAGACTATTCCTTCTTCATTAAACAGTCTTAGCACTTTTGTCTAAAATCAGTACAACATAGACATACTGTTTATTTCTGGTATCTAAATTTTATTTCATTGATCTATACATCTGGGCCTGTGTTGATAATTCATTGTTATGATTACTGTGGCCTTGTAGTAATTTTGAAATCAGAAAATGTGAGTCCTCTAACTTTGTTCTTCTATTTCAAGATCATTTTGGCTATTTTGGAGGTCTTGAATTTCCATATGATTTTTAGAAGCTTGTCCCTTGTCCTCTTCTTCAGAAAAGACAAGATGGAATTTTGACAGGAATTGCATTGATCTGTAGATCAACTTGCCACCTTACCAATGGTAAGCCTTCTAATCCATGAACATGGAATGTCTTTTCATTTATTTAGGTATTTCATTACTTTCAACAATGTTTTATATTCTTGCACTTTCTTGGTTAAATTACCCCTAAATATTTTTATTCTTTTTGATGATATTACAAATAATTTTTTTCTTAATTTCACTTTTGGGTTCTTCATTCCCAATCTATGAAAATATAACTGATTTTCTATATTGAACTTGTTTCTTGTAATTTTTATGACTTGTTCATTAGTTATAAATTTATTTTTGTGAATTCTTTAGAATTTTATTTATGTAAGATCATGCCATCTATAAATAGCTTAATTCTCCTTTTCATTTTGATTACCTTTATATCATTTTCTTGTCTAATAGTCCTGGCCAAAATTTCCAGTACAATGTTGACTAGAAGTGGTGAGAACGACATCTTTGTTATTTCTCATCAAGGAGAACACTTTAGTCTTTCACCATAAAGTTTGATGTTAGCTGTAGATTTTTCACAAATGCCCTTCATCACACTGAGGAAGTTTCTTTTTACTCCTAGTTTGTTGAGTATTCTTACCATTTTGTCAAAATCTTTTTCTGTATCCATTAAGATTATTTTGTATGTTTTTCCCTTTATATTATTAATGGAGTTTATTACATTGTTTGATTTTCATATGTTGAACCACCCTTGCATTCTTGGGATAAATCCTACTTGATCATGGTGCATAATGCTTTTAATATTCTGCTGCATTCAGTTTGCTAGTATTTTCTTGGAAGTGTTGCTTACTCTTCTATTTTTTGGAAGAGTTTGAAAAGGATTGGTGTTCATTCATCTTTAAATTTCTGGCAAATTATTCAGCAAAGCCATCTAAATCTGTACTTTTTTTTTCTGGGAGGCTTTTTGATCACCAAATCAATAACTATTTGTTACAAGTCTATTCAGATTTTCTATTTTTCTTGAGTCAATTTCAGCAGTCTGTATGTTTCAGAAATTTATCTTTTTTATCTAAGTTATCTAATTTGTTATCATTCAGTTGCTTACAATATTCTTTTATTATCCTTTAATTTCATTATGGTTGGTGGTAATGTCCCACCCTTCATTCTTGACTTTAGTAATTTTAGTCTTTTTTTTTTTTTGAGAGGTTAAGTTAAAAAATTGCCTATTTTTTCATCTTTTCAAAGACCAACTCTTTTTTTTTTTAATTTTCTCTATTGTTTTTCTGTTCTTTATCCCATTTATCCCAGCTGTAAGCTTTATTATGTTCATCTTTCTTTTGTCTTTGGGTTATGTATATTCTTTTTTTTGCCTGGTTTCTAAAGGTGAAAATTATTAATTTGAGATCTGTATTTTTTAATGAGTTTATTACATCTATAAATCTCCTCCTGGGTAATGCTTTTGCTGTACTTTATAAGTTTTGATATGTATATTTTTGTTTTCATTCATCTCAAAGTATGTTTAAATTTTTCTTGTGATGTCTTCTTTAACTCATTGGTTTAAGACTGTGTCATTTGATTTGCACATAGTTGTAAATTTTCCACATTTCCTTCTGCTATTGGTTTCTGATTTCATTCCATTGCTGTTGGAGAGCATATTTCATATGATTTAAATCTTTCTGAATTTATTGAAATATGTGGCCTAACATATGATCTCTCCTAGAGAAGGTTCCATGTACACTTGAGAATATTGCATATTCTGCTGCTGTATAAGAGTGTTTTATAAATTTCTGTTAGGTTTTGGTTAACGTCTTCTGTTTCTTTTCTGATCTTCTTCCTAGTTGTTCTATCCATTATTGAAAGTGTTCATAGAATTCTCAGTTGACCATTTTGTTCTATCAGCTCTTTGAATATGCCATCCCTTTCTGAAGGTCTGAATATGCTCTCAGACCTACATAGTTTCTAATGAGAAATTGATTGCTAATCTTATAAGGGTACTTTGTACATCGTGAGCTTTTCTGTTGCTGCTTCCATGACTCTCTGGCATTTGTCAATTTCGTTACAATGTGTGTTTATCTCTTTGAATTTATTCTACTTGAAAGTTACTGAGCTTCTTGGATGGGTACATTAATGATTTTCATCAAATTTGGGAAGTATTTATTTGGCTATTATCTTTTCAAGTATTATTTCTGACCCTTTCTCTTTTCTCCTTTGGGATTCCCATTATGTATCTGTTGGCATGCTTGATAGTGTCCCACAGGTCTCTTAGGTTCTGTTCATTTTTCTTACTTTCTGTTTCTCACACTGGATATCAATTGACCAATCCTCATGGCTTCTTTCTTCTGCCTGTTAAATTTTTAGTTGAGGACTTCTACTGAATGTTTCTTTCCTGTTATTGTGATTTCAACCTCAGAATTAAAATTGGGCTACATTTTATAATTTATATCCCCTTATTAATATTCCCTTTGTGAGACATCATTATTATGCTTTCCTTTAACTCTTTAGTCACCATTTGTTTTGGCCCTTTGAACAAATTTAAAATAGCCAATTTAAGGTTTACTACTCTGCCTTAGCCATCACTTCCTGCTTGTGCAGAACCTCAAGATGAACCAGAATGAGTGCTTAGTGCCATTCTGTATGCACAGCTCTATGCATGCACATACATTGCTTTCTAGAGTTCCTAGGAATGTGTCAAAACTTTTCAAAGTTCTTATTCCAAAAGCATTTCATTTCCCAAACATTCCTGCCAAGTGGTTTTGTTAGTTTATTGTTTGTTCCAACTGTTATACATTGCCTCAGGCATAGCCAACTAAAATATTTTTCTGTAAATGTATGCAAAAAATGCTGCCAAGGTAGTGGCTTTAGTGCTGGGTGAATTCCAAGCTAGACAAGATAAAACAAGCCCTTTGAGTGTGTATTCTAAAGAGGCACCAGAAATGTCAAAACAAATTATTTCAGTTCTTTGCGAATAAGATCTCTTTTGCTCTGTCCTGGGAATACAGGCTGTTATTTCCAAGCCTGCCACTGTGTTGGTATTGGGGGAATGCAGCCAGAGTAAGCTAAAAATGCCACAAAACTTGCTGTTCTTACTGAGATTCAGCTGTTTTTCTTAAATCAATGTTCCCTGTGTTGCTGCAAGCTTTTGGTTAGTTTCCAAAGTTCTAAACACGTTCTTTATGACAATATTTGTCAGTGTTTAAGTTGCTTTTATGAAGGGATAGACATCTACAGTTTCTTACTCTGCCATTTTCTTAATGTCACTCTTGATGATTTTTGACTGAAAGTCTTTTGGTGCTCTACTCTGCCCTGCGTCAGATCTATAACACGACAGACCAGGGGCTCTTCAGTGAGATCATGTTTAAACACATGTGCCAAATACTAACAATCCTTAGCTTTGCCTCCCACAGTCTTTGAAAATTCTACAAGGATAAGAAAAGAATTGAGAGCATAGAAACCAAGGTTTAAAGATCTTCTGAAGAAAAATTGACTGTAAATTTTTGAACATAATACCACAAAGGAAATGTTAGGTTTTATCTAATCCTATATTTCTCACATTTTAAAGTGTATTATCAATCACCTGGGGATCTTCTTAAAATGCAGATTCTGATTCATTAATTTTGGTGTGTGATTGAGATTCTGCATTTTGACAAGGTTCTGGGTGATACTAATATTGCTGGTTTGAGAACCTATTCTTTTCCTCTGCCTCTAGGAAAGAATACCTTTAATCTCTTTAAGAATATTCATAGTTTAGCTAGCTTATTCTCTACAAAGAAGGATTTTAAAGAATACAATGTAGTACAGAAAAAAAAACATTAGAAGTACTTTTATATTTACTTTTATCTAATAATGAGAAATAAATTAAATTTTATTAATATTTAATATACAGATTTTCACTAGGATTCTCACTTAATCTGTATGTCAGATTATCACAGATCACTTCAGTTGATTTGAAGGAAGAATGTGATGGTTCCTATGTGGAGGGGTTGTCAAGGTAAGCTGACAGGGCCCAGTATACTACTTTATAAAAGTTCACTGGACTTAAACATGATGGTAATTATTTAGAAGGCTTTTTGGAGAATCTTAGCATTGAAACAGAACAACCAGATATCACTGGAGAAACACTCTTTTTTCCTTCTACAGTAAAACTTGCTGAAATAATGCATGGAAAACAACATGATCCTATACTAAAGTTCATTCTTTCTTCAGCAAATACTGTTATCAGCAACAGATACATAGAAAATATTGATGAAGATTTGAAAAAACAATCAATTGATCAAATTACTTAGTATGGAATTTTGCTATATGGTTGAATTCAAGTACATATTTCTAACAATTCTTGCCTTAGGAAATTTGGTAGATGGTGAAATATGAAAGCTAGTTTTCTGTGGACCACTTAAAAGATGCATTGGATACAATTTCAACAGTGCACGATTCTTTTAGTTAAAAAAAAGTTTTCAGAAAAAAAGTATGTAAATGCAACCACAGTATATTGGTTGCATTGACTGCATTTGTAAAAATGAATGGAGTAAAATGTAGTATACTGCATCATACATGAAATCCACTTATCGCATTATTTTTAGCCAAGCTATTAAAGAGAGGAAAATAAAGCCAACCATGTCCAAAATGCTTTATTATGTCAATATAATTATTTTTTAAAAACAAAAAATTTTAAAAATAATGATATTTAAAATGCCTTATTTTGAGAAGGGGTGTGACCTTGAAGATCACATGTATTATTTAAAATATACTGGCTACTTTGAGGTGAAATATAATACATTAGCGTTGAACTCAGATATGACCTACACACTTTTCATGTTACAAAAAAATTGTTTAAATATGTGGAGATTGGTTTCAGGTAAATATTAAAGAAAAAAATCTGACCCTTCAAAGTATAATAGCATTTTAATAGTGAATGAGGAAGTTAGTGAGTTTTTGAAAGAAGCTTGTGCTATGGAGTGAGAATTTTTGGTATGTTTCTTAAATATGTTTCCAGTAGGTGACTTTGTTGCTGAAAAGCAAAGTATGTCACCTATAAAAAAAAAAAAAAGAAACTCATATTTTCAAATTTAGAAACAAAATTTCCTAACATATTTAAAGATCTTCTATATGAATGTTCCCATGGTTGTTCAATCTACTTGTTAAAAATAATAAAAGGCAGAATTTTTTGATCAGTTTAAAGAAGTAATTGGCATTAGGAAATATGAAATTTTACAGATTGATTTCAATAAAAACATTGAAAGTATTTTTGGATGTGATTGAAATATTAGTATCATGGTCTGGTAAAAACAGTTGACAATATTTCTTCAGTTTGTAGATAGCCTCATTATGAGGTGTCTTTTTCACCTATGATAGCTGCTAAAACCAATTATTTAAATAAACTGAATTTAGAATCAAACTTTTTATTTTTATATAAAGTGTTCTACTAGATTTTCAAAATTAGCATTTTTCATCAGTGTCTATGAGGGAAAAATCTCTTTAACATCATGAATAAACAAAATGCATGTTAAAATATTAATCTTTCCCTCTTTAATTTCTATTTGGTATATATTTTAGAATATATTAAATCATTAATACAATAGCATATGGCTTGTAAATGTGTTTCAGTGTATATTTTCTTAATTATGCAAAACTATGAACTATTAATAACCATTGATAGAATTTTTTTGTTTTGGATATTAATACTATATATCAGCTACTAAAATAGTGGACCCTTTGCCTTTGATTTGATATACATTCTTTCTTTCTTTCTTTCCTTTTATTTACTATTTTTAAGAGACGGGATCTTACTGTATTGATTCGAACTCCGGGCTCGAACTCCTGGGCTCAAGCAATCCTCCTGCCTCAGCCTCCCAAGTGGCTGGGAACACAGGCATGTGCGACCATGCCCAGCTCTTAATAGACATTAAAGATGTTATGAGAAATATTTTTAATATTACCTTTATTTTACTATTATCCATTTCTAGGAGAATGTGGAACATTATTTTGAATCAGACCACATTTGTTTTTGAAACTTTTTAAAACTTTATTTTGGTTAAGATATTGAAAATTTTCTTTTATCTCCTCAAATTAGTCCCTCTTTTTCATTTTAAGATATCCAGAATTTTTCCCTCTGAAATTGCAGTTGAGTTATAAATGATGCTTGAAATAGAGATATGATAGTCTAGGATGGATTTCGTGTATAAGCGAAAGAGAATTTTATGTGCCAGAGTTAAGGAGACAAAGCTGAGACACATTTTATTTTTTTGCTAGAATAATTGAGTTTGAATGGTAATTTCCTTTCAAAATGTAACTTTACTTGAATTTAAAATGTCAGTGGCAAATTATTCCATAAAATACAGGTTGGTGTCAGAGTGAAGTCAGTTATCATGCACATGAACTTCAACAAAGGCTACTGTGAACACTTCTACAACTTTATTAAGATTGATATAGATTGATCTCTACTAATGATTATGGTAATTGTAGTAGTTGTAGTAGTGGTAGCAACAGTAATAGAAACAATAGAAGCAGCAGAAGTGTTGGTGATGGCGGTTGTAATAAATAATAATAGTGGCTATTTGGGCACAATTTTAAATGCTTGACATATAATTATTCATTTAATCCTCATAACCCCCTGAGGTTGGCACTTTAATAGCTCTTGTTATATTGAGGAGCTCATAAATTTAAACAACTGGCCTCCAAAATCACATGTAGTAAGTGAAACATATGTATTTAAAAGAAGAAATGAGGGCCTGAGTCCATGCTGTTAACCACAGCAGCATATTGAGTAGTTCAGTCAGGAAAAAGCATCTATGGCTCAGGATCAGATAAAGGAAAAGACTCATAAGACTCTGTAAAGTAGCTTCATGTAAAGCTTTAGTAAACTGAAAGGATCGGAAAGGAAAGTATTTCCAACCAAAGATGGTATCACAACTGGTCAACCATATGGAAAACAATGACACTGGGTACAATTTCACATCATCTAATAAAGCACAGCAGGAGAATAAAAGCAGACACAACCCTAGAGAGATCTGAAAACGTACAGTTGTGGTCCTGCATGTCTTTTTCCTCTTTGGATTATGAACCACCAAGATAAGCATGAGGTATCTCAGTTCCATGGGAGTTCAGACGTGAGTTTACTGTGCGGTCTTGTATACTCCGCTTGCCAAGTAGCCAAAGCCAGATGGTGTAACTGATTAAACCATCAATGCATACATTTTTAAACTACATAAACAAGCTAGCAGGGAATGTCTCGAGAGGTATTTCGAGCTTTAAATAGTGCATTATAATTCACTTGCCAGTACATCTCATCTTTATCTTGACAAGGGTCACTACCAGACTATTATATATCCCAGATATAAACATAGAGATGTCCTAATACAGCTGTAAGATATCCCTGTCCTTACATAGTCAAGATGATCCTACCTGTTTTTGGATGATCAAGAGTTTTAAACTTTAATCAAGTTCATCGTATTCATTTTTTCTTTTTATGGTTAGTCCTTTTTTTTATTCCCTAAAAAACCTAGTGCTGTTCCAATGTTGTGAAAACATCCTCTGATATTTTCTTTTTTTCTGGAAACTTACAATTTAGCATTTATAATTAAATCTATCTATATAGAATTTAAATTTTGGGATGTTACAAAATATAGGCCCGGGGCCACATTTTCCATGTAATTAACCAATTACAACACTTTTTGTTGAAAAGATTTCATTTTCCATTCAATTGACTGGGCCCCTTTGATAAAAATCATTTGACAGTATAAGAGTGGGTCTCTTTCTGGACTTTCCATATTATTACTTATTTATCTTTACATCAATACCCTACTATCTTGACCCTGTAGATTAGGTCTTGATATGAGCTGTTTAAATCCTCAAACTTTGCTCTTCTTGAAGATTGTTTTGGCTATTCTAGACCCTTTGTATTTCCACATAAAGTTTAGAATCAAGTGGTCAATTGTCCCCTTGCCAAAAATAGCCTGTTGGGCTTGTAATGAAAATACAGAACTATTTTTGAAGAATGGACATCTTAACAGTATTGAGTCTATCCATCTATGAACAAATTGGACTATGAACAAGTTGGATCACCATTTGTGTAGGCTTTTGGTTTTGTTTTTTGCATTTATTTTAACAACATTTTGTGTTTTTTAGGGTAGGGGACTTGCATATCTCTCATTAAGTTTCTTCATATTAATTTTATTTTTTAGGCCAGGCGTGGTGGCTCACGCCTGTAATCCTAGCACTCTGGGAGGCCGAGGCGGGCGGATTGTTTGAGCTCAGGAGTTTGAGACCAGCCTGAGCAAGAGCGAGACCCCATCTCTACCAAAAATAGAAAGAAATTAATTGGACAGC
>CAUYSK010043789.1:0-21382 GCA_963575035.1 Avahi laniger | reverse complement strand
TAGAAAAAATAAAAATTTGAAAAGCCAAGAGGGGTGATGGAGTTAAAGTGCAGAATTTTTTTTTTTAATTCTCTTTGCTTGCTTATTTGTTTGTTTGTTTTTAAGCAGAATTAAGCCGTTGTATGTTTAAAATAATAGGTTATAAAATGTTTTTTTGCAAGACTCATGGTAAACTCAAATCAAAAAACCTATAACAGATACACAAAAATAAAAAGCAAGAAATTAGAACGCACTACCACTGAAAATCACATTTAACAAAGAAGACAGGAAGGAAGAAAGGAAAAAGGGGCTACAAAAAAAAAAACAAAAAAACAGAAATCAAATAACAACATGGAAGGAGCAAGTCTTTATCTATCCATAAGAACATTACATGTGAATGGACTAAATCCTCCAATCAAAAGACACAGAGTGGCTCAATGGATAAGAAAATAAGAGCCAACTATATGTTGTCTTCAAGAAACCCACTTCACCTATAAAGACACACATAGACTGAAATAAAGAAATTGAAAATTATATTCCATAAAAATGGAAATCCCCAAAGAACAGGAGTAAGTAGCTATACTTCTATCAGATGAAATAGGTTTCAAGCAAAAACTGCAAAAAAGATGACAATATGCAGATATTGTCATCTAATCTTTGACAAAGCAGACAAAAATATACACTGGGCAAAATAATCCCTTTTCAATAAATGGTGCTGGGAAAACTGGATAGCTACATGCAGAAGATAGAAACTGGATCCCCATCTCTCATTTCCTACAAAAATCAACTCTAGATGGATAACAGACTTAGACCTAAGGCATGAAACCTTAAGAATCCTAGAAGAAAATGTAGGAAAGACCCTTTAGGGCATTGGCCTAGGCAAAGAATTTATGAAGAAGATACCCAAAGCAATCACAGCAGCTACAAAAATAAATCAATGGGACATGATCAAATTAAAAAGCTTTTGTACAGCCAAGGAAACTGTCATTAGAGGGAATAGACAACCTACAGAATGGGAGAAAATATTTTCTCTCTACACATCCAATAAAGGGCTGATAACAAGAATTTATCTAGAACTCAAAAAAATCAACAAGAAAAAATCAAATAACCCCATCAATAAAGGGGCAAAGGACATGAACAGAAACTTTTCAAAAGAAGGCAGAATAATGCCCAGCAAACATATAAAAAAAGATCAATATTTCTAATCATTAGAGAAATACAAATCAAAACCACAATGAGATATCACCTAACTCCAGTAAAATTGGCCTTTATCAAAAAAACTCCCAAAGCAACAAACGCTGGCAAGGATGTGGAGAGATAGGAACACTCTTACATTGCTGGTAGGACTGCAAATTAGTGCAAACTTTTTGGAAAAGAATTTAGAGATACCTCAAAGAGATACAAGTGGAAACACCATTTTATCCAGCAATACCACTATTAGGCATCTACCCAAAGGAACAAAAGTTATTCTATAATAAAGACATCTGCACTCGAATGTTTATGGCAGCACAATTCATTATAGCAAGGATGTGGAAACAACCCAAGTGCCCGTGAATCCATGAGTGTATTAATAAAACATGGTATATGTATACAATGGAATACTATTCAATTAAAAAACACTATGGTGATCTAGCACCTCTGATATTTTCCTGGATAGACCTTGAGCCTATCCTCCGAAGTGAGGTATCACAAGAACGGAAGAATAGGCACCACATGTACTCACCATCAAACTGGCATTGACTTATCAACACTAAGGTGCTCACACAGTAGTAATATTCTTTTGGGGTAGGGAGGTTGGAAGTGAGTAAACTCACAACTAATGGACGTGGTGAGCATTGTGGGGGGGGAAGGGCACGTTGGGATGTGGCAAAGTCATAACATGTAACCAAAATGTTTGTACCCCCATAATTTCATGAAATAAAAAAATTAAAAACAAACTGGAAAAAGAGGCAAAGAAGAGCACTATATAGTGATAAAGGGGTCAATTCAGCAAGAGGATATAATGATTCTAAATATACATGTACCCAATGCTGGAGCACCAAGATATATAAAGCAAATATTATCTGAACAGAAGAGAGAGATACACCCCAATAAAATAACCACTGAAGACCTAAACATGCCACTTTCATCATTGCATAGATCATCCAGACAGAATATCAATAAAGAAACATTGGACTTGATCTGCACTATGACCAAATGGACCTAATAGATATTTACAGAATAAATTATCCAACAGCTTCAGAATACACATTTTTGTCCTCAGCTCATGGATCATTCTCAAGGATAGACCATATGTTAGGCCACAAAACAAGGATTAAAAAATTCAAAAAACATTGAAATCATACCATGTATATTCTCTAACCACGATGGGAAAAAATAGAAACCAATAAAAAGAGGAAGACTGGAAAATATACAAACAATATGCTCCTGAATGATCAGTGGGTCAATGAAGAGATTAGGAAGGAAGTTAAAAAATTTCTCAAAACAAATACGAATGAAAAGACAACATATCAGAACCTCTGGGATATATCAAAGTCAGTGCTAAGGGGAAAGTTTACAGCAATAAGTGCCTACATCAAAAAAGTAGAAAAACTTCATATTATTATTCCAAGGTATTGTGAGGGTACAAACATTCTAGTTACACTTTATGTCTTTGCCTCACCCAAATGCAGGTTAAAGGCATGCCCTTCCCTCCCTTTAGTGCTCCCCGTGTCCTTTAGTTGTAGATTCGCCCCCCTATCCCCCTAATCCCTGGAGAGTATTTCTGCCATGTGATCACCCTAGTGTTGATCAGTTAGTACCAAGTTGATGGCGAGTACAGATGGATCCCGTTCTTCTGCTCTTGTGGTGCCTCACTTTCGATGATTGGCCTTATTTTAGTCCAGGATTGTGTAAGAGGTACTTGTTAGTCGTCATTTCTTATGATCGAGTATTATTCCATTGTAATCATATACCAAATTTTGGTAATCCACTCATGGATTGACGGGCACTTGGGTTGTTTCCACACTCTTGCAATAGTGAATTGTCAAGCTGGGAAATTGATCACACCACTCTGGGAGGCTAGAAATTATAAAACACTCTGGATAGGACATTATTTAGGAGGCCACCACTCAAGGCCAACATTCCCCATAAACAATCTGATTCCCTTTGGGCAGGGCCCAGCAGCCTGTCCCTGGTGGGGGCCAGAGGTCAACGGGCCCAGATCTCAAACTTCACAAAAAGTCTCAAATATGGACTGTTATCATTATCTCCAAATGAGATGATACATTCCATTTGGGGACTTAGAAGTATTAATGTGTTAAATGCAAACATTCAAACCACCACAATTTTTTAAACTCTGTTTTGATATTTATTGATTTTTTTAAAAAACAGTACAAAGAGTGGACAACAAAATATTTGAGAACAGAGGAACAGAGTGGGTTCTCTTGAGTTTGAAGCCCATATATACACTTTAGGGTAGGACAGCACTATTGTGCTCAGTAGAAACTTGGTAGAACCTAAAACTTTGTCCCCTCCTGTGTGGTCCAGCAGCCAACAGCGTCAGTATTCTCTGGGATCTGGTGAGAAATGCAGAATCCCAGGCCCCACCTCAGGCCAACTGAGCCAGAATCTGCATTTTTAGGATTTAGGTGATTCCTGTGTGCTTCATAGTTGGAAACACTTTGTTTTAGAAGTCTGCTGACATTGGGTTCAATTAACAATCTGGGATTGTGTGGATCTCGGTGCTCATAGAAGCTACGCCCATGGGTTGCTCCTGCCAGGATGCTGACTGTTATCCTCTCCGAAGAGGAAGCAGCATCTGAAATGAAATAAGCTACCATCATGAGATGTTAACATATCAAAGTCATCTTTTCCTTCTTCCTTTCCTGTGCTCTCTCCCACCGTAATGGATATGGCTGGCAAATTACTGATGCAGAAACTTCCTGGGACTTGGGGCATTTCAAAGAAGCGGAAATTCCTGGGCATTGAGGTGGTAAGCCTTGGCTTCGGTGCTGCCGAGCGGGCTCGGGTTGCAGAGATGCTAAGTAGGAAACATACACGGCCACGCGGGCGCTCATCTCTAGATCAACAGAGATACGTAAGTCAGCAGGAATCCACTGATTGTTATTCCTAAGCTACAGTAGCGTCTTTCTTCCTCCTCTTTAGCTTTCAGACCACAACAAGGCACCTTGGATATCACCTCTAGGCTATTTCCAAACCCATTGTCCTCTATTTATGGACCAATTGCCCAGAATCTGACCACTGCAATGACCACCTATGAGATGTTTGAAAACAAATTTCTCTTGCTCTACTTTCTAATGGATTATTGACCCAAACTTGGGCTTTCCTCTTATCCAACAACTTGACCAGCAGCAAACCCCTTTCTCCAGCTTCCCTCTTAAAGACTCCAGACTTGCCCAGCTCACAACCTTCCTCCTCGCACCTGGCCATGCTGCCATCCTTTTGCCAGCTCACTCTGCTGTTCTGAGGTGAGCGTGGCTCTTTCTCTCTGGTCTTGGGCCATTCTTCCTAGGCTGCTGCTTTTTTTTTAATTTTTTTTTTTTTTTTTTTTTTATTTGTGGTCTCTGTCATTCTGCCGGGGCAAGGGGGTAAAGAGATCTGACACTAAGTGCAGGGAAATGCTGAATCTGGAATCTATCTTCCAGACGGCACAAGAATAAAAATTCATGGCAGGACAGCAGCTGCTGACACACTTCCAAAGACATATTGCAGGTAGCATTATTTATTGTGGCAAGGAGTTCATAGAAGTGCTACCTCAAAGCACCCTGAGAGATCCTAAAAAGCCCATCTCCCATCAGGTGAGGCAGATTTATGGAGGCTGCTCTTAGAGAGGTCAGGCGGTGCGGCTCAGGAAGCAGGCTCCTTACAGAAAGCCTGGATTCCCTTAACATATTCAGTGCAGTTTGATTGGTTCAAAGGAGGGCTTGAGTCTGTAATGTTGACCATAAAATTGCAGTGACACGCTGCTTTAGATAAGAGGGCTGGAGGAAGGGGGCAGGGATGCTGTGGGCACAAGTGCAACCAGCACAGGCAAGACCGAAGCCTACGCTCATATTTTAGGTTAATGTGTGGGGAGAGGATGGGGGATGGGATCGGACAGATTCATGTTCACACAAAGGAAAACTGAACCCACCAGCCTGGACACAGCAGACACCCTGCCTCTGTGCACAGAAAACCACGTGCACAGACATACACATACATACATGGAAACACAGGGGGACCACAAGGTGCACACATACACACCCAGATAGAAACAGCATGCCAGAGCCAGGCCAGCTGGTTTGACCTCACGATTGTCCTGTAGCCACTTGATCAGGGTCTCCCAGCTCTTCATCAGCCTGTTTACGTGGTATCATTCCCCATGCTGACGGCTACCCAGCCTCGGACACTCATATTCTAATGCCACACGCCGAACTCAGACACAGCCCAGAAATGAGGCCCTTCTGCAAGCTCAGGGAGCCTGGGACTGATAAGAGGCTCCCAGGAAAGGGCGCTGAATTCCTCTTTTCTGGAATCAATGACATCCACGTAGGGCCAAGAGCAGAGCGGGTACACTGAGGACAGGCACATCATGGGAAAATGACTTCACTGCCTTTTTCTGAGTCTAGGGTTTCTGAACCTCAATCAGATTGGGTGAGCCTTGCTGATTCAGGATTGGTGTCTTCCATATCCATTTGCTTATCCCGGTTGGTTTCCTCTGTTCCCGTTTCAAGGCCACCACATTTGTAGTCCCAATCGGTGGCCTCCTGTGGGTGGCTCGAGTAGGGGACTTAATTGCCATCAACTTTCCACGTCCGAGGCAGAGAGATGGAATGTATAAGGGAATGAGATGGCCATCTAAATAATTGAGGTGATTATCTTTTTGTGAATTATTCAGCTAGGACTGAAATTGTCCTATAAATTCATAGAAAGGTAGGTGTTGGGTTTGACTTATACAGATAATAGCTTTAATTCTTCATTTCACTCAAACCCGTAGGTCCAGTTATAACATGACTCTCCCTTAGTGAGTGAAACTGACATTGTTCAGGCCTTTGACCTCATCTGTTTTTAAATATGCTACCCCACTAAGTGTCCTATGTGTGGGAGGTGTTTGGGACATCCGTCTCAGTTCCTAAGGTCAGCCTGTAGAGTGCCAACTGTGGGAGGGAGGGACATGAGGGCTTATAAACTTACTGCAGTGTGCCTCCTCATGTGACATTCTTATCAAAGCGGAGAAGCTATTAAAATGTCTCCATGGCTTTTCACTCCTTCCGAATCCCACCCATTTAGAGCATCTCCCTAATCTGCGTGCTCCATTGCTCTCTCCCATCCATGAGCTTTAAAATATAAACACTTGGCACTGTTTAAAGCTAACCACTCACAGCAGAGAGTCCACGGCCCTGTTATTTTTCTATTTCACTTCCAGATCTAGCCTCCCTGCAGCTCTGTCCTGAGGGATGTGGCCACTGACTTCACCAAGTCCGGGAGGAGGGCCAGGGCCTCCACGTGCCACTGCTCACATGGTCGTCCTTGCCCACTGGCCTCCGCAGTCGTTCCTCCGAGTACCACTGTTGACCCTCTGAGGTCTAACGCTTGACCTCATTAATACAAAAGGGAAGAAAGCTAAGTGAATGTTTTCACAGCCTCCTCTTTCTCCAGGCCAACTGGAGGTTATCAGGGCCAGAGGCAGCTCTCTAGTTCATAAACCTGTTAGGGTATTCGGAGTCATGATTCTCTTATTCAACTGTCTGTGCTTTTCCTTGGGACAGCTAATCCCTCAGCGTGACTGGTGGAAGCCGCAGTATTGATTTCTGTGTCTCTCTAAACCTCAGTTGTGTTCAACGCTTGTTAGACATCTGAAGGAATATCCAGTGGGCTCTGGGGGCAATTTGAGAGCCAGGCTCAATAGGCCTCTCTTGAGAGAAGTTTCTGTGAGGTTGCTGGGCAAGCCAATCGAATAGATTTTTAAATGAGAGGGAGAAAGAGAGGGGAAGGAGAGGGTAGGAGAGAGGAGAGGAAGAGAAAGCAAAGGGAGGAAAAATGAGAAGGAGGAAAGAGAAGGATAGAAGCATGAGATACAAGAGAGAGGGAAAAGGAAAAGACAGAAGGAAAGGAGGAAGAGAAAGGGAGCTTTCTCCTGCTAAGAGAGATCTGGAAGGAGTTCCACCGTTCTGCTCCTTCAGTCTTCACTCTCCCTCTGTTAATAAAGGAGGATTTTAAAAATTTTTTCTGGTCAGCTCTGCCTGGGATGAGAAGCTGTGTGTGGCTGGTGCCTGCGTTGAGCTGTACCTGTGGGAGTTGGTGGGGCATGTGGACTCTGTGGAGCCTTGCGGTACCCACAGAATTCATAGCTCGTGTTCGGGTTGCATCTCTGCTTCTGCGCAAAGGTGGGAGCTGAGGACTCTCCCACCAGATCAGACTGAGGCTATGTGAAAGGGTGAATGCAAATCGCAAGATTCTCCTTGGTGTTACCCCCTGTCCTAAAAGAGCGCCTGTAACAAAAACAAACAAACAAAACAAAAAGCTGGAATAAAGTTTCTTTCTGGGAAATATTAATATAATCATAAGGTGATCGCGATATGCCAGCAGAGACTTGACAGTGATTTTTCTCTGTCCCTCGCTGTCTGGACCTCGCTGAGATGCCCACACTGCAAGAACTCTAGGCCTGTCTAAGCCAGTGGTTCTCAGCTGGGGCTAGTTGGTATCCCCTTAACCCTGTCCAGAGGACAATGGCAGTGTCTGGAGACATTTTTCATTGTCGCAACTGACAGAAGTGCCACTAGCGTCTAGCGGGTAGCACCATCCAGGGATGCTGCTAAATGCTGCTAAATGCCCTGCGATGCACAAGACGCCCCTCCACCCCCCAGGAAAGACTGATCCCATCTGAAATGTCAGCATGTCCAAGAAACTTTGCTGGAAGCTATGAAAAAGTATGATGTCCCATTTTTATTTTCCTGTCTTGTTTGCTTCCCACTTTTACCTAAAACCCTGTATTTACTTGGCCATATATATATATGACAGACAACTCTAGGGCATTTTTTTAAAAAATGAAAAGGAAAGATAAGGATGTTGTTCTCTCCAGGCCTCCCAAACCAATCTCTCTGGGGATGGGCCCAAGAATCTACATTTCGAAGTTATCCAAGTGGCTTTTACACATGACCAAATACACAACCAGATCTGAGACTCCTGGTAAAAACTATGTGGCCCCTTCAAGATGCTGTCAAGTATCCAGATGCTGTCCATGTCCAGATTGTTTTCAATCACAAATCTATTGCCCGACTTCTAGAATTGGAGGAAGGTCCACCAGTCTGACACAGCCCAGAGCAAAGCGATTTCATCCTAGAGATGCCCTTGCACCTGAATCATAGACTCTCCAGCATAAAAACGGTGTGGGCTCTTCCCAACATCACACCTTTCCGAACTGGTAAAGCTTGGACCATTGCTCTGCAAACCCAAAGAGAATTCTTGGCTGTTAGAGTCCCTATGTCCTGGGACTGAGCTGCCTGCAGTCACTGTTCTTCGGTGTCCTACAGGTAGAGTCCACAGGTCCTGCTCAAACGCTCACGTGCTATTTGGAACACATCAAACCTCATCTGCATCGTGGCCTCATGGAGCCTTTGTTTTCTACATCAGGGCATTTTGGGGAGTCCTTCATCTTATTGAGTGGCCCTGGGAACATATTCGGCAAGGGACAATAGCAAAGGAATCACACCAAACTTGTTAGCTTAAAACAGGCAGAGCCATTCGTGGTAGTGTAAATCCTGGTCAAAATGAAGCAGAGGCTTCCAATGATGACATGGATATTAAGATTTATAAAACTTGTTTTCTTTCTGCATGGGGTGGGGATGGGAAGAAGGAGGAAGAGAGAGAGAGAGAGAGAAATTACGAGACATAATTGTCATAGTTCACAGTTCTGTGCTCTGCTGGGCCTGTGGAGAGCTGAGCTGACTTAGAAGCATAGAATACATCTCATCACCTTTCCTTTGCTTCCTTCAAATCCTGCAAACATGGTAGGCCCTAGAATGTGTGTGGTGAAATATGGGGCATCCTGCATAAATAGGACCACAGGGTGGGCCCTTTGCGGGCCCAGGCTCAGCCTGTTCCTTCTGGGCTGGGGCAGTTTATAGGTTTTTCTCTTCATCTGCAGCATGGGCTTTTGCCCTCCTCGTTATCATTACCTTTCCCGGGACTCTAGTCTGCCCCTCGTCAAGATTTATATCGCCACATTCATTAGGTGATACAATACTGTCAACAGAATGAGCTGTGGCAGGGGTGGCCTCATTATTTCCGTGGTTAACCCCTGCTTCCCCAGTGTTGGTCCCTGTCAGGGATTTTAAATTCAAATTAAATTTTAATGCAGCCGTTTGATGTTTGAGGTAGAACTGCCTAGTCAGGAGATGGCTGGGGATGGAGATTCTATTGTTATGTTACTTCTTAGGAACGTCAAGCACAACGTCCCTGGAAAACACTTTTTCTCTTCCAGGATTTGAACAGCAATGTCTGATACTGTAACTTATTTCATTTTCTGGTTGGAATAATAAATGAAGGAACATATATTTCAAATATAGATATATTCAAGTATAGATCATACCAGATTGTCTAAGGACTATAGTATTTGGACCCAGATGCCGTATGTGACCCAAGGGGCTAGCTAAGGGATCCCAGGCTGCAAAATAATAATAATCATAATTTATATTTAGAGAGGACATTAGTCACCTTAGAGATTTTTTGACATTACAAAGAAATAGCACCCTTTTCTGGAACTTTATCTCCTTGTAGCTTTCTCATTATGCCCAGATATTGATGTTGTTTGAGATACAAAAAAACACACACACATACACTCACACACACAGTTTTCATTTTTATGCATTTACAAATTGAAGTGAAATTGCCCCAGCTATATTCAAAGCTCTTTAAAGTAGAGACCTTGTTTTATTTCAGGAATCATTATTAAGTAATGAAACAAATTTTTGCTGCATAACTGGCATATGGTAGATACTTACCATGTGTCAGCTTCTCTTCCACTGACCTGCAGCTCTTTACCTGCCCCTATGCCTGCCAGAGTGGGAACACTTGATAAAAACTGTCCTTAATGTCGCTTAGCCAGCCTCCATCCATTGGCAGTCAGTAGCATCACACCTGGCTATGTGTGTCACGTGGTAAGGCCCAGAAGTCTAAAATATATTTTGTGAGTTTTCTACCTAATTGCCCCCTAGAACAATCAATAACAGTCTCTCTTCAAGTTGTTGATTGAAGTAGCAGAAAACAACCTAGATAAAGTCTAATATTAATTGTGTCCTTATGACGTGCCTGGCGCTGTGCTTGGAGCTGTCTCCTCTCGTTTGCTCTGCTGAACAACCCTACAAGGGAAGGTTATTATCAAACACTTTGCAGAGGAAGGAACAGAGCCTCAGAGAGGTTCTGTAACTTACCCAAGGTCACGTAAGAAAAGAACAAGATTCAAACCTGGTCTACCCATCTCCAAAGCCCAGTGCATTTTCCCTACACTTCCTCTCGTTTCTCTCTTAAAATGAAAAGTCCACAAGATCTCGGGGCCACATCTGTCCTATTGGACTCCGACATGCAAAAGCAAGTAGGTTGCAGGTAGAAGGATCTGGCTTCCTTCCATCTTTAATAGTTTATCTCACATTTACCTGGTCTGCCTGCTCAAGCCATGTTATATTAATAAAAATGGCCAAAGATAGGGGTTGGATATTTACTGTAGGTGTACATATTTTTAGCACACCTATCTAGTGTCTGTGTAAGAGGACAAGGTTACTGGTTGTCTGGGGAATGACGATGCTTCCTAACGCACATGTAGGTTTGCCCCAGAATCAGTACCTACAGCACCAGGAATGTGGCAGGGCTCTTCATTAAACATGTGGGCTTTGAGATCTGAATTTGCACTCCGCCTCCACCACTTGCTAGCTCTCTGACTTTGGTCAGTGACATATCTTTTTTTAACCTCCCTTTTCACAACTAAAAAAATGGATAATAATAATCATTCCTGCTTCCCATGGCTATTATAAAAGTATTGTGAAAGAGATGATGCATATTAAGCCCTTTGAATGGTACATGCCCCATGATAGGTGCTCAACAGATGTTTATCATCATTACCATTGTCAATGTCATCATCAGTAGTATTTTGTTCTAGGCTAATCAGTGCAGAGCACCTACTCCTAACCAAGATCCAATACATACCTGCCTGTCTTTGGTAACTGATCAAAGGCATGAATTCTATTTCTGTATCTCTGTGCATAAGGGACTGGGGACTAGAGAAATAGAAAGTAAGAAGGAAGCCATTTATAGAAGTGTCGTTTGGGACATTTGTTAGGCCTTCTAATGTAGAAGTCAGTTCTGAACATGCTAAAAGACAGTAATTTTCTAATTGTGCTCATATAGATTATCTTCACATTAGGACGGCACTGTCTGTCCTCGGGTATATTTTCAGAGCGAGGCCTAGAAACACGGCAGCTTAGCATTCATTTCCCACATCGAGAGTGCGGCAGGCCCATTAAAGTTCTCTCATCCTTCCTTCATGGACTTTATTTCCACAATCCTCATAATTCAGTTGTAATGTCGCACTTACACATTATCATACAAGGTCTTAGTTTATAGTGATGTTTTTAAATGAGAGAGTTTGGGCATTTTTATGCTTTTTCAGTTATGTCTCCTAAATGAAATTTCAGAAGCATTTAGCTGGTAATCTGAACCAATTGCCTGAGTTATTTCCAAACAGAATATACAAAGGTCAGGATACTATAGTTTGAAACACAAACACACATACACACACACACACAGAGGGGGTTGTAATGAAAGGGCTGGAACTGTGAACCTCTCTGAGGCTGATGCAGGCACTGTGGCTGAACCACATGTCCCCATCCAGGGTGTGACAACAGTGGATGGGGCACCATTCCTACCATTGGTACCATTGGACATGGGAAAAGGAGCACAGGCAGTTTTCCCACCTAGTGTTTGGGGAAAGCTCCTTCTTGCCAAGGAGGTCCCTGTTGACTCAAGTCCAGCCAGGGCTTTCACCTCCCTCTGTTCCCCATCCTTCTTATCTGTGCTGCTCCCCTGCTCCTACAAGGTGTGAAATGGTGGCCACTGCCTTGTCATCGGTCCTCTTCTAGCCCAGGCCCAGCCTCCTCATCTGCCCTCACTGACCCCCACAATCAGCCCCTTCATAACAGCCTCCCTCCCATCCATGCTCTGAACTGGAAAGTGAATGAATTTGCTGACATCCTAAACATTCCTGCCCAGTTCTGGATATGGAAACTGGGTGGCCCTAGGAATATTGCAGATTGCTCAGAGAGAATTTCAAACCCCATGCAAGAGGTTGTGGAAGTTTGGAAAATGTGTTGAAACCCAACTGTATAGTCGAAGCTTAGTTCTCAGAGCCAATGATGAAGGTTTCATAAGTGTATAAATTAAACCTTTAGAAAATCCACACCTTACTTTAGATGCTTTCTCCAAACCAGCAAATGCCTAGACACAAGTGAGTTTTGTTTTCTATCAGTAAACAGTGAGAAAAGAGGACATAGGAAGAGGGACAAGCAGATTATGGTCTATCCCCCAGTTGGCTCAGTGCCTGGAGCACTGAGAGACGGCCACTCCAGAAGAGTGTGGACTAATAACTGTCCACAAAGGAAAACCATAAGAGCCAGCATTTCTGCCTATTCCACGGCCAGCATGAGCTCTTCTGTTGGGGTTCCTTGGTCCCAGGCCTGTTGCAAAACACTGTGCTACTGAACATATCCTCCTGTCTCCAAAATAAACACGTTACCCAGTCCCCCACTTTCTAGTTTTAAGAATCCTTGCTATATTTTGTCCTTACGTTCCTAAATGTGAGCAACATGTCAACCCTGGGGAGAGGGACCACTTATCTAGAGAGAGGCTTTGAGGCTCACCGTGTGGTGTCTGTCATCTGGTTGGTTTTATGGCCTTCCCAGATGTGGTTCCCAACCTTCTAGGCTAGGAACCCACATTGCAAGAATGAGCCCTCCTCCTCTCAGGGACAAACTCCCTTCAACAAATATGTGACATAAAACAAGGGCAGTTTATAAAATTGTAGTAAAATATATATATATATATATATATATATATATAAAAATATATATCCCACTATAATAAATACCCCAGCACAACCAGCTCTTCCGGTCCCTAAAATAAATCATCATCAAACTGCAGATGTATTAATTTATAGTGAGAAATAACTGTCCCAGAAAGTAGACTTGCAGCACTTTAAGACCGAGCTTTGTTCTTGTAGGTGTATTTACTTAGAAAGCCAAGGAATGATCCAAAGGTTTTTTAGTGGGCGTTGAACCTGATCAAAGCGAAATAGAGTAAACAAATGTATAATGGATGGTCTTGCCAATGACCCCAAATCCTCGAAGTCTTTGGCCAACACACCCGGAATCTCTTCCCACATTGGCTTTGCCAATAACACTCCAATTCTGCTCCAGCTGCAATGTGTGGTTTTAACTAGGCATTGCCCACGTTGGTCTCCATGAGTTGCCCTCCTCTGTCCCTACTTCTGATGGACAAATTCTCCTGTCACAAACGCCGTCACATTTCATAAGCATAGTCATCCCAGCCCATACATGAGTCTGTCTCTTTGAGATGACTGCCCACAAAGAGTTAAACTTTAAAATAAAAGTGCCTTTAATTCATTTTCCTCATTCCCAAATCCTTAGGGGCATCCTCTCACTATTGCCTTCATGCACCAATAGCAGAAAATAGAGTAGAATAGAATATAGTTAATTAAACTACAGGGACATTACAAGCACCAAAATCTTAAAAGTACTATTTATAGTCATTCCTGGCTTTCATTTAAATTGGTAATCCCCATCCTAGAAATTCCAATGGAAACTCCTAGTTCTCCTCCTGAAAATCTGTCCATCTTCACCTATTGGTGTTGGCTGCTTAATGAAAGGTTCTGTGGGGTTGTTTCCAGGTCTAGTGAGATTCAGAGTCTCTTCCATAGTCTGTTTCCCAAACTTTCACCAACTGTGACTCCTGGTATTACCCACGTATTCTCCCCCCAAAATTCTAAACTCTCCATGGTTTCTCACACCTACCTGTGATGTGATTCTTGTTTTTACTCCCATCTCCCCTGCCTAAACCTGTGTCCTTCCCCTCTGTACAACACATATACCACCTGGGTGTTAAGGTGGATTCTACCTTTAGACACAGCATGGTGTCTTTCCCCTTTTATTCCAGGATAGTTAGGACAGTCTCTCTCAATGGTAGATGCTACCTCTCAATCTCAGCTGTGCTGACTTGGATCCTTCCAAAACTCTCAGTAGACTGTCCACCTTTTTCAAAATTCAGGTCTCCTATGAAACACACCAAAAGTTCCTGCTTCCAGCCTGAGAAATACCTTCTACTTTCAACCCATGCACAAAACGAAAATGTCTGATGTGTCTGGAGTCAAACCTGTCTGGACTCCAGTGCCCCCCACGCAGCCTCAGGCTCCCCCTGGTGGCCCCTCAGGCACCCCTTCCCCTTCCTCTGTGTTCCCCACACAGACACACACAGCACGCAGCAGAAAGCATCAGCACCAAGAGAAGAGCCGGGCAATTCCTCTTAGACGCTTCAGGAAAATGTCTTAGCTTAAGACTTGGAAGAAACTGATGACCATAAAAGATCCCTTTTTAAATTATCTGTTCCCTCTAGAATTTACATATTTTGAGTTTTCATTTTGGCATCGTGGATGTGTTCTATTAAAATAAAGCCTGACATATCTGTAATTCACAGCGTCAAAGGGTACTAGATTTGGGCTGGAGATTAAAGCCACAGACATGGCAGTGGCCCATCACCCTGGAATAGGGAAGGCTGGGACTTGTTTGTAGACTCTGACTCCCTTATATCTCCCTGGAGAAATGTCTGCACCCAAAGGTCACACCTTATGCTATGCTCAGTAATGTGCACTCATCACAGCCAAGGTCATTACCTTGCCCTGATTCCCCTTCTTTCTCCTGTTAATAATAAATTTCCTTCTCCTTCTAGCTTTACAAATGACCATGGGCAATGTCTACTTTTGATTTGTTTTATTTTTGTTTTTAGGTTTTCTCCCCAATCCGTACAACTATCTATACAAAATGTAACACGATGAACTTCAGTGTGAGTCTTAAATAGCAACTCAGAACCTCCCTTATATCAATATTTAGATACTTCAGTTCTGGGCACATCCTCTGCTTACCCAGAAGGGAAATTAAGAGCCCCTTATCAAGACCTTTTCTACAAATGTAGGTAAAATATTATCAAACAAAGCTAAAAGTGAGAGGCTTGACAAATGACTAGCACCCAGAAGTTCTTCCCAGCATATGTGGCATGCTCAGGGCCAGCTCCAAAGCCAGGCCCAGCTAACCTCGGCGGAGTTGTGTAGATCCCTCATGTGGAATGATCAAGAGCATTTGTCAAGTTGACTTGAAACTGCTGTTGTGGATCGTGATGCATTGTGGTTCTAAAACGCGAATAGCTAAAGGCCACCTGCCTGTCCAATCAGGGTCCATACACCTGCTTACCAGGTGCTCAGAAGTCTTCTGGTGGCTGTGCATTCGAGCGAGAGGGAGAGGTGAGATGAACAGATGCCATCCACATTTCAGACTTTCTAATCAGGGGTGAGCAGATGCTCTCCTGAGCAACTCCACGTTGAGATGTCACTAATGTCAAAATTAGTGTTTTTCTCTTTCTGCCAGAATGCAGGATTTACATGATCCCTCACACATATCTCTGGAGGACTGGGGTATAATCTCATAACCAGCAAGGAGCCAATAAACCTTCATTCAGGAGAAAATTCTACTTCCAGAAAACTCAGAAAGCTTTCTTTCACTGGCAGCTGCCCAAATCCCTCCGCCCCACGTTGGGGAGTCTGCTCCCCTTGTAAGATGTGTCCCTCTCTCACCCCGTTGCTGGTGGTTATGGCCAAGCTGAGCACCAGGCACCCTGTGACACCAGTGGGGGTGCAGATGGGGTACACCCAGACCTGGGTGGCCATGTGCAGGGCTGGTGTGGGCCTGAGTGTTGGGGAGCCGTGGGTACAGCCGCAGCAGGGTGGGGTCACTCATTAGGACCTTTGAGAGCCCGCTGTTCAGGTATTGGCTTCATGAACCGCACTTTTGTGCTGCGGCGTTTGGTTGGATCAGGTTCATTGTGGCAGACAAGGCCAACTTGATTGACTGGAATGTCTTTTTAGTGGTTTTACATCTTCTACACTCTCCTGGCCTGCTGTGAGTGTCACCAGCGCTGGTCAGAAAGTTTTCAAGGTGCTGTTCCCGAATGCCATGTTCTCCCTCGTCCTCCACTTTCTCATCTGGTCACAAAGGATCCTGGGTTTGTTTGGAATAGGGATTTACTCCAGTAACAAAGGTCCCTCAACTCTCCTCCCAACACAACAAAGCCCGGGGCTATCTGAGAACTTGGGAAGCAGAGGCTGAGAGGCTGGTGGCTCTGCGAAGCCCCTTCGTGGCTCTTCCCTCCGCTATCTACTCTGAAACCCAAAAAGCTCCAGGAAAGGGATGAGCCAGTACCCTAAAGCAGTGGGGCAGGTCCCCGGTGAGAGCCAGACACCTCTGTGGTGATGTGTAGCGTGACAGAAGAAACCCATCCTCACTGTTAGTCCCACGCTCTGAGCCCAGGCCTGGCTGGGACTCCTTTACCCTCTTCTTCCCTGTCCACCTCTGTTCCTTCTGGGATCCTACTAGGCTGAAACCTACAAGTTGGATTTCAGGCTTGGAACATTTTAAGCTGATGTGGAGCCCCAGGGCGTCCTTGTTCCCTTGCATTCATCAGGCTCCTGTGTACCACAGGGTCTTTGCACAGGCTCTGCCCTCTGTCTGGGACATCTTTTCACCTGCTTTTATGTCAGCTCATCTTTTCTATCTCAGCATCACCACGTTTGTTAAAGAAGACTTTTCTGACTGCACCGATGGGCTGCAGTCTCCCTATCAGTTTTTCATGGTATTAAACATGCGATTTTATACACACGTCATCATTTGGTGAGGGGCTGTTGGTTAGGAGATTCACTAAACTTTAATCTCCATCAGAGCAGGCACAGAGTCTGTTTGGGCTCATCCTTGATTCCCCTGTGCCTAGTACAGGGCCTGGCATACAGTGGGCACCTAACCAATACTTGTTCAACCCTCGTGACTTACAGAAATGAGCTTGGATTCTTAGTTCATGTATAAACACATGTATGTGTATATGTGCGTGAGTGTATTTATGCTCTAATTAATACCTACAGCTTCGATTTCATGATCTTCATACGAAAATAAATGCTCAGAAACCCCCTTTCCTTGGCACTCCTGAACCAAAGAAGGGGACTGCCCAAAGCGTGCTGGGTCATTTGGCACAGGGTGCCTGGTGTGGACATCCCACCTGGCGAGGTCTTCTGAAGAGCCCCTCCTTGTCTCACTCCCTCCTTTTACTCCTGGTTTCTGTCCACATCATTGTTCATTGAGTGACATCTTTGCTCTCCCTGAAGCTACCCAGGATGTCAAATAAGTGGCTGTTTGTCTCCTTAGCCCCCACTGACCAGTAGGACCAAGGCCAGCCACCCTGGCTTTGCAGAGAGGATGTAGGAAAGAATGGATGTGACTCCTGCTTGGGGCTGGCGCTCAAGGTGACAGGGCCCAGCCAACTGTGCATTAGAGAGCAGCACCTCTGAGCCACTGAAAAATAGTTTGCCTGTCCCATCCCCTTCTTGTTAGGGACAAATATCTGGGACACCTCACATGGGGTGATTTTTTTTTCCTGCACTTTGAAAACACACAGCTGGCTGTTTTGAGTCACCCACCTATACTCCCAGCAAAAGGGTGAAGTCATTGGTGATGAGGGGATCACATGCCTCCTTCAGCCCCTTCGCTATGAATGACTGGCACAGGAACGCTCACATAGAATAGGGTCACAGGGGCTTTAAATCACCACATAAAACCACATGCTTGATTTCCCCTTTGGGCAGGTGCTCAGCCAGACACCAGCATCTTCCTCCCTGGCCACATGGCCCTTTAAATATTGCATTTCAAACAGGAACGGGCCAGTGGTCGGGGGCAGGGGGGCTCTCCTGTTTTAGGAGAGGAGCCCCTATTCAGTCTTTGCCTTTGGTTCATCCACCTCGTGCTTCTTTTTTGAAGGAGTAGGGTTGATTCAGTACTTTGGGGACTTGGTGACATTAATTGATCTGTTTTATGTAACACGAAGTCGTTATTAACAGCATCCTAGATCATAAAAAAGGTATAACAAGAGACAAGGAGGGTTTTTTTTTTCCCCTTGAAGATAATAGCAGCTGCACCAAGGAATAGAGGGGTCGGGGAGCAGCTCTCCGATTGGTGGCTTGCACCCCGCATTGACATTTCTGCAGTTTCATCAGAAATTCTAAATAATCCATGTGAAAACGGGCAGTTATTTACTGAAGATATACACACTGCATGTGCCCGTAATGCAGTGAAGACATAATCTTGGCTCTCGGAGCCGCCTTTTGTGTATGGCGGCGGCAGCTTGCAAAAGCCTCAGACGGGGCATTCTGAGACATCTGGGGGGGAAACTGAGTTAGTGGGTGACAACGTATGCAAGCTTGACAACACAAATGCTAAAGAAATCCATCTCCACTGCAGACAGCAGGCGGAGTAGCTAAGTAGGCTCATCTGGACCAACTCTCAGAGCCAGGATCCAGGGCCTTTTTGTCTTTTCAAGCTGGTTCCCATTTTCTGTAGGTGAAGAAAAGCATCTTCAGCTCTCGGGGCAGAGCAGGTCTGTGGGATCCCGTCTCTTCTGTTTTGTCAGTGCCCATCAGCAAGAAGGTCTCTCAGCACCTGGGCTTACTTTTCCGTTTTAGGCTAATAGAGCAGGATGGAGAAATGCAACCACGTGGAGGGATGTGGGTCCAGCTTCTGTCTGGGACTGAGAGCCCTGGATTTCCCTGGCCGGATTCGTATTTGGGAAATAATGCGGGATGCTCTCAAAGGCCCCTTTTCCGTCTCTTTTCCCCTCTCCCCGTGTGGAGTGGCAGGCGGGAGAGCCCGGCAGCCAGACCCCCTTCCTCCCCTCTGGCTCCCCGCTGAACTTGAGTGTGTGAGAGCGAACGTGCAGGGTCAGAGCACTGATGGGGGTGCGGGGCAGGCCGTCCCTGCCGCCTGGCGCTCAGTGCAGTGTTCTCTGTCCTGGGAGAGGCAGGAAATGGGATGGACACAAGACTCCGTGGAATGGGGCTCACAGTGAGTGCGGATGTCAGTTCTCCCAGGGTTTGCACGAGCCTGGCGCTGGCTCACACCACACACCCGCACACCGACCCACACAGCCCTGCCCAGGCCATCGGGGTCTGGAACGCTCTTTCTCTACACCGACTACTGACCGCACAATTTGATTTCGGATTTGACTCTTGCACTCAGGGTCACAGCTCAGGGAATTTGAAGCACACGCTTCACATGAGTTCACAGAGCCATTTCCCTAATCTGGGGCAGCCCGGGCTATAGAGTTTGGAATTTGCTGCTTTTCACGAGGTTACTTTGTTGGGTGATTTTTGTGCAGCCTTGAAAATCAGATTTATTCCTAACAGACCTTTCCTCTGGGGCTGTTGTTCCATTACTGTTTTTCTTATTTATATGGGTGTGACATACAGGGGGAGGGGGAAAAGGGGCGTGTGAGAGATAGAGAGAGAGAGAGAGAGAGAGAGACCCTGGGAGCTGCAGAGGGAAGAATTGCTTGGCCCCGTCCAAAGTATTTGTATGATAGTCCCTTCCAGAAATGTGTTCGCGTGACAGACTGTCTCGGATCCGGCGAAGCTGAGGCTACTTTTCCAGCACATATTATGAATTGCAAAATGTATAATAAATACACATTTTACAAAAGCAATATGTGTTTTAAAATGTAATATATGCAAACAATCTTATAAATCACCAGGCCTGACGCTAGTCAGCCGAAGAGGCTTCTGGGGAAATGGTGTCGTGCGTGTGCGTGTGTTTTTAATAATATAAAAATATGTGTAATATGTTTGAAAAACAACAGCCAAAAACGCCTTCTACCTGCCAACTTTACAATACTTATTTCCCCAGAGCCTGCTGTATCCTAGACTCTCAGGGAAATAACAGGGGCTTACATAAAAAGTATAAATATGAATAAGATGTGAGAGCTCCACCCGTCTTGGTATATATTTCCCTGATGGACTTGACCGGCCGAGACTTCATATGTCAAAAAATATGCATTTTATGGTCTTCACGCAAAGGTTTCTCTAGTGTTATTACTTAAGGCAGAGGGACAGACAGCAAGAGAAGGGAGAGTTTCAGCGAATCCCCCCCCCGACACACCCCATGGAGGCTTATGCTGTCATAGTGTGAAGGGCTAAATGTCAACCTAGACTATGAATTTTGTGCCCTTTGTCAGCTGGCAACACCCTTTGCATTTTTTTCAGGCCCATTTTTAGTATTTAATGGTTTAATGGCACTCTCCTGGTGTTGGGTAGTAATGGTCACAATGGGATTTCTGGCTCTGGCAATTACCCTGGACTGGATCCCTTAATCTCTTCAAGTAGTTACATGGGTCTGTTGCTTTGTGGGTCCTGCTCACAGAGCATCAGTATCCTAATCCTAATCGAGGCTTGCCTACATCTCCACCAACCCAACCACAACTAGCAAAGGAAACCAGAATTTCTCAAGCATTGCAACCAAATTTCTAACACAAAAATGAGACAGATGCCCAAAGTAAAATATATTTATAAAGAAGAATTCTATTACAAAGTGCATATTGGAAAAAGAATATATACCTATGATTAGATGAAAGGATGTTCATTTCCGTGTTGTTTATAATGCTGAAAAAATAGAAGCAAAGTAAATTCCCCACAATGAGTGATTCCTCAAATAAATTATGGTACATCTGGGTGGTGGAATACT
Organism: Avahi laniger; assembly: GCA_963575035.1. Lineage (NCBI taxonomy): Eukaryota > Metazoa > Chordata > Mammalia > Primates > Indriidae > Avahi > Avahi laniger. The sequence goes on along the minus strand of CAUYSK010043789.1, from coordinate 536 downwards.
ATGCAACCATTGCAAAAAGACCACTTAGAGACTTGGAAAAGGTTTCGAGATACATTAGCAAATACAAAAAGCAGATTATAAAACAGACCGATTTGAGAGCATTTCATATTCTGCTACACGTGTTATTACTTATTGAGGGGTAAAAGTGCTAGATATTCAATACAAGCCCATTTTAATGTTTTAGTATGTAATAATACACTTAATATATTAGTATTTGACATAGATTTATTGGGAGAATATATCTCAAAATGTTAACATTGGTTATCTTGGGTCAGGGGCAGATTCAGGATCATGTTTTATTTTCTTCTCTTTGCCTATCTGCATTCATTTTTCCAATGAATAAAAATTATTTTTAATAAGAATTTTAAAATGTATGTATTATAAAAAGAATTTTAGGCCGGGCGCGGTGGCTCACGCCTGTAATCCTAGCACTCTGGGAGGCCGAGGCGGGCGGATCGTTCTGAGCTCAGGAGTTCGAGACCAGCCTGAGCAAGAGCGAGACCCCGTCTCTACCAGAAATAGAAAGAAATTAATTG